>BCLH01002392.1:5854-20059 GCA_001602315.1 Zoysia pacifica | reverse complement strand
TTTGATTTCAAAATTTGAGACATGAGTTTGAAATTTTCAACTTTTGAAATCTAAATTTTAAATTTTCAAAATTTTGAAATCTGAATTTTCAAAATTTGGAAATCTAGATTAAAAGTTTTCAAAATCCCAAATTCCAACTTTTATGAAAATTTAAAATCTATCAACATTTCGAATGTTGACTATAAAATTAACAAAACCATGGCACCATCACAAAGGATAATTTTGTCTTTTCGCTGCTAAAGGTAACATCGCAACAGTGATTTAACAGACTTATGATTCAATTGAGATTGACTTTCAAAAAGTAATAGCTGTATCACTGTCACATCCCAAATCTCTGGTTAAAAGAGTTTTAAAATTTTTCTTTCCTCGAACAAAGCTAGTTTAGGCCAAATTTTAAATCTTCCTTTAAAAGGAACTAAAGCTAGAAATAGCTTAATAAAATTCAAGATTTCAAAAACTTAAAACTAGGAATTTGACCAGTGATTGATTTTTTTTTCTTTCGCCCCGAGATTTTATTTGGAGTTTGGATTTTTTTTCCCAAAAATCTTAGCTTTAAATTCAATTTAGAATTCACATAGGATAGGATATGAAATTTTCTATTGGGCCGAAAACTCCTTTCCCAGACCGGCCCACATCCTCTCTTTTTTTTCCTCTCCTCCGACCCGGCCTGCATCCCGTTTTCCCTCCCTCTGGCCCAGCTGCGTTTTCTTCCCCCCTCCCCTGTCGTCTTCCTCCTTGGCATAGAGCGCCGCACGCACAGGCCGACAGGGAGGGCCAGCTCCCACCCGGCCGCGCCGGCATCCCCGTGTCGAGGAGAGCAACGACGATGTTGCTCGCCGCCGCCAACCAAACCCCGCCGCGCTGCGCACACGAGGGTGATGCATTGACGCCCGGGAGAGGCGGTGGCCCTTGTCATCACGCTTTGAAGACCGGACGCCGACGTGCCGCCCTGCCGACAAGCATGGAGGCCGCGCTGGCACCGCTGGCCCTAGCCACCGAAGCAACGATGCCACGTAGCCGTGGAGCGCTCGGGAAGCCGACAAAATCGCCGCACGATCGAGCTCCCGGCGTGGTTATGCCAACACCTTCCATCGACTCTAAAATCATTCCCACACTGCGCCCGGGCGTCCCCACGCTGCGCCACATCGCACACAAGGTTAGGGCCCTCTCCCTCGCCTGAAATTCCGCCTCACCACAGCCAATTTCGAGTTTCCCAAAATCCGGCCGCCGCTCGCCATCACCAGCGTTCAACTTGGTCCGGCCACCAATTGCCAATTACTCGTGCACAAAGCTTCCCGTTGCTGAGCTAAAGCCTACCGTAGTCGCTGCAGAGCTTACAGAGGCCGCAGCCGGCATCCCTGCCAGCACCCCCGCCGCGCGTCGCCGCTCCACGTCGTTGGCCGTCACACCGTGATCTGCCGGCACACCCACGCGCGTCACCATCCTCGCTTAGTCCCAGGGAACCCACCTAGATAGGTGTTGCGCAGCCCTTTGCCCTGCAACGCTGGGAACGTGCAGTGCGCACAGCCGCACCCTAGCGCGCCCAAAGGCGCCGGGACGCGCCCAAAGCGCGTTCGGTACGTGCTCACCCCTCTCACTTTCCAACTACCATGTCGGTTTTCACCAAACCACAACCCCGTCACCAGTTAGGCTAGATCACAGGGTGTCCAGAACACAAGTTCTTGGCATGGGAATCACAGTGGAGTTTCCGGGAACGCGTCGGCAAGTTCGGTGAGTGCCCGGTGTAAGCCGGGAGCGCGGCCGGCATGCCCCATGCATGTTATGCCCGTTCCACATCGGCTAGATCGTGCCCACAGTCCAGGTCCCTGACCAATGGACCCTAGATCACGCTGTACACGTCACAGAGTTACACGGTTAGTGAAAACCTTGGTTTGAGCGTGCTCGACCTCGAACTCGTTGGACATGGTTCTTGCCCCGTGTCCAGGAGCTGAGGAAATCGTCCTTTCCCCATGTCCGTCACCTCGGGCACGGGCATAGCCCAGACCACGAAAACCCCAAACTTTCCCGTGTCCACAAAAATCCCGAACTTTCCTGTGTCCACGGAAACCCCAAACTTTCCTGTGTCCACGGAAACCCCGAGAGCTTTCCCGTGTCCACGAAAACCCCGAGCTTTCCCGTGTCCACGAAAACCCCAAACTTTCTCGTGTCCACGGAAACCTTGAACTTTCACGTGTCCACGGAAACCCCGAACTTTCGCGTGTCCACGAAAACCCCGAACTTTCCTGTGTCCACGGAAACCCCGAACTTTCCCGTATCCACGGAAACCCTGATCTTTCCCGTGTCCACGAAAACCCCGAACTTTCACGTGTCCACGGAAACCCCGAACTTTCACGTATCCACGAAAACCCCGAACTTTCACCACAACCCACGGGTCCACGAGAAAAATCCCTGATTTCAGGCACCTGAGTGCCCAGAGGGCATGGACACTGGCCGAACCCCGTGTCCAGACAGATTTTTTCTGCAGTCCGTCATAACACGTTGCCGCTAACTTTGCTGCCACATCTTAACTCCGATCATCACAACCAATATACCATTGGAACCCACATCATAAGCCCTACCATCCTAGCATATTCAAACTCCATAACATGTTTGGTGATTGTCTTTTTCTTAGTTTCTTAGTTGTTCTTTGGTAATCTTATTGTATCTATTGTTTGTAGCAAAAGAAGAAGAAGTTGAAGCCACCCAAGAGCCCGAAGAGCCTGAAGAACCTGAGCCTAAAGTGGACTTCGAAGAAGCAACTGAAGGCAAGTCCTAACCCATCTTAAGCCCATTGAACCCATGTTTTATTTACTGCGCCGATAGACAGCGATGCTAGCCTACTTTAGAATGTGTTAAACATTGTGTAGTTTAATACCTATTTGACCTTAGGTATTTATATTTATGTCAGTAACTTGCTGTATAAATATAGATATTTTCCTTGAAAACCATTACCGACGTGCCCTTGATAACTGTAGGAATTTTCGTTCCTAGTTAGTTTTACAGAACGGGTACTACCTTATTACTAGAACTGCTTAAGACTCCATCTGCGATGCTCTACACTGCCACACCATCTACCATTAATTTACAAAACAAGTTAAAAAGAGTTTGGTGGTGTGAGTATAAACAAAAGGGATGGGGTTAGAACAACTGATGCTAGGTGAAGAGGGGACGTTTCTGCCCGTGGGGTGGGGCTCACCAGAGATGATGGTGATAGGTGTGTAGGCTTTCCTGTGATCCACATGCTGTGGACGAGACCGCCACCCCTGCCATGTAAGGATCAGTTCGTTAGCCTTTGGCTTGGTAATTCTCGTGCAACCACAGAACCTGTACTTTTGGACAGAACTTATTCTCTCTACGTATTCTTTCCACATTGAACCACTAGGGGGGTCGGCAGTGAAGACACAAGAGAACAGGAGAAGGGCGTGAGATGACTCGCTGCCTGGCCTTCGACGGTAATTGCCCGCGTCATGGAAGCGTAAGCCCATGGATATAGCCTCTGGTTTAGTAATACTCAGGATTGAAAGGGACTAAGAAAAGGCGTGAATGCGGTGGATATTCACGATCCGGCTCCGAAAATGTACCGATGCGTCATCGACGGTCTGGAAAACCCCGAGGGATGGCCCCTGTTTGCACCATGGGTGAAATCTATGAAAAACTACGTAGATGTGGGATAGGCGTTATGCAACTCTAATGATCAGGAGTAGCATAACCTGTGGGTACAGTGTACAACCTCTGCAGAGTTAAAAATCCTTTCGGATAGGCCGTTGTCACGGTATTGACATGCTACTGTTCGAGCGTCCTACGATTAGACTTGATTCATTGCCTTGATGCGTGAGTGGGTGTAGCAACCCATGTTTTGGAAATTGTGTGGCTGTGTGCCTAGGGTTGGCACGAGAGTGCTTACGCCCAATATAAAACTTGGAAATTGCGGAGAGGAGTGAAAACCTTTCCTAGGTCCACTCTACTAAAATATAGCAAATGCTCTTCTCTCTACTTTAAATTCTCTTCTAATAGGGAGCCGGCATAAAAACATGCTTTCCGCAAAACTTTACTCCCAAGCTTTCATTGTTTCGCTACAGCGAAACCCCTTACCTACTTTCTGTTGGGACTTGCTGAGTACCTTTGTACTCACTCCTTCTGTTGTTGCTACTTTTGCTCAGAAGACGAGGATGACGAAGAAGATGCTGACTACGAAGAGTAGAAGTCTTGTCCGCCGTCAAGTTGCCTGTGGTGTGTGTATAGACTAGGTGTGATTTGTTCAGAGTCGCTGTGCCGACTCATGCTTCTACTCTAGACTTATTTGCCGAACCTCTTAGGTTGAGTAGTGCGATGTAATAAAATACGTGTAATAAAATATCACTTTGTTCTGAATGTGCGTATCAGCTACGGATCCAGAGAATGGTACAGGTGGGCACATAGATGCTCTTTTCTGAAAGAGGGTCTTACAATCACAAAATCTGAAAAGCAATGACTGAGTGACAATTAAACTTAAAATCTATAGTTGAAACACAATGGCCCCTTATAACTTTGTATCTTCAATAAGGTTCCCATCAGTAGCTCTAAAGGAACAAAAACAAGTATAATCAATAAAACATTTGCAAATTGGAGTGGTTTCTTTAACAAACACACTATGTGAGCAGGGATTTACAATGAAAATAATATGGATGAGGATCTCAAATATCAAGCAAGATATAGGGTGGTCATGTTATTAAAAAAAAGTTCAAAAGCATAAAATTATTCATTGTGTTTTAAATATCTTTATTGATAAATAAATTAGAATAAAATATATAATATATATTATACTTTTGAATAAGACGGATGGTCAAATTATGTTAATATTTTAAAACCAGAGATGATATATTATATTGAGACAAGGAAAAAATGAGCTCATACAGGAAAAATAGTGTCGTCATTTTGAGGAAAATACCTCCGAGTTACCAAAAAAGCCATGCGCCAGGCGCCCTAGATTTGGTCTGCATGTCGTCACCGTTGCACAGTGTCGTTTCCTGCACGCAGCACAAGCCTTCAGAAACTACGACGGTCAGCTCCTCCTCCAGTCTCCACTATAAAAGGCTGCGCAAAACCGGTGTTGCAGAGAGCTCTCTTCCGTCGGCCACCGCCTCGCGTCCTTGTTGTGCATGCAAATACCGATCCATCCCCAGCCAACGATGACGCCATCGCGCGCCGCGCTCACCGCCGCCGCCGCGGCGATGCTGCTTATTCTCTTTGCTGACGTGGCGCGCGCCGACGGCGGCGACGGTTGCGGCACAGATGTGAACAAGAACAAGGCGGTGCTATCTTTAAATCTGACGATAAAATACACTAATGTTAGTGTATCATGTGCAGCACAGAAACGACGCAAGCTCCACGCTTTCAATCATCATGTGAACAAGAACAAGGCGGTGCTGGATCGACCAACCGGCGATCTCGAAGCAAGTCGTTATTTACGTCGCTCGCTGACCTCAAGAGCTCGACATACGGAGCGACCCCGAACACTGTCACTGACGGGGACGCGTCGCGGTCTCCGCCGGTCGAGAGCCGGGGGATGGCGGTGAGGGTGGGGGTGTCGACACTCTGGCGACACGGCGCCCGCGTCGCCGTCCGAGCCCCGCCTAGCTAGCTAGGCACCCTTTAAGTCTCCGCAGACGGCCGGCTCTGGGGAAGCCACGCCACGCCACGCCATGCATTTCCCGATTTCCAGTTCAATCAAACAAGTGGTTTTAGCAAGCCGTTGCGTCTGGAGTCTGGACTCTGGTCAAGCTGGAGGTACACTGCTCCCCGTGAACTGCAGCTACTATGATCGTCCGTGTAACTTTGATTCGCTGCGGCGGAGAAAAGCCAGGTCACCGCAGACGTCATGATCTCCCAACGACAGCTTAGAGACGAATCAAGGAATGCTGGAGGGCAGCCCAACGCACGCTTTGCCTGAGTTTTTCAGGGAAAGAAGAATTATATTAATTTGTACATCAATACATTCTTAAATTATGAGCAAGCTGGATCGTAAATAAATTACTTCAAAATACTCTCTCCGTTTCAAAGTATAAGTATTTTAGGTTTAATCAAATTTAAACTTTTATCATTTTGATCATTAATAACATATAATTAATAATATTTTATCATATAAAATTAAATTTTTTTGAATTCGTCATTAAATAAACATTTATAAAAATTATATTTTTATATTAAAAATTATGTAATTTTTTAGACATTACTGGTAGAAATTAAAAGATGTTGATCTTATTTAAATCTAAAAATGCTTATATTTTAGAACGGAGATAGCAGATCCAGACACTGCTCTTCATCTTTATGGCACTCATCCATCAGGTAGCTTCAAATCTCGATTTTATACGTGACAGACCGCCTCACAGAAGAGACGATTTATAGACCACAAGATCTTATCGGGTGTCACTCGGCGAAACGAGGACTAACAGTACAACTCAAGCACGAAAAATATACTACCAACTGTTGCTTAAGTTCATAAAACAAAGATTTTTAAAAGCGCGAAAGCAATAACCTGAGTTTAGGTCTCTTAGAGACTGCATAAAATACCATCGAGCCTATACGATGTATGCTCTAGTAGCACACAAGCAGCAACGGCGAGCAGGGCTCCCAACGGACATAGCTACATTCGAGGTTGCTTCTGTCAGTTGGTCTAAAGGAGGGGGAGAGAGAAATCACCTGCACAAAAACCACAGAGAGCCAAGCTCTGAGCATTCAAATGCTCAGCAAGTCTTACCCGTCAACGTGGTCAACTACAGCCAACTCCAAAGATATGATGAGATTGACTCATATGGGATGGTCATTTGCAAAACTAACGCTAGTACAGTGAATCTTTATATTAAAATTTTAGCGGTAGATTAAGTTCACGGAAAGTAAATTTAGTTTGCTCTAGAACTATATCAAACATGGTTACCAAGCAATTGACTATGAACTCATTTCATTGTATTGATTAAGTTTACGTACTGCCTCTGTTCCCAATTAATTGTCATCTGAAATAGGAAAGGGTGCATTTGGAGTAGAGAATTTGCAGTGGAAAGTGATAGAGATGTGGGCGGAAGTGTTTTGATAGAATTGGCAATTATTTGGGAACAGGGAGAATACATTATTACTGCGACATGACGCAGTGAACAAGCGGTACTCATTACTGTAAGGGGCAGTGATTATAATCGATTTACACCAGCTGGAAAAACTCGAAGTACACGACACTTCCCGGAAGCCGTACGTAGCTACCTTTCACAACAATACCATAGGGCCAGTCCGACGCCTACTTCTCCCCAGAACATGGTCCTCCATACGACCACCACGCAGGACATGTCCATAGTTAGATCCAAGTCTCTCTTCCACCCACCGCCTAAAGAGGAGTAGGGTTACGTGCAACCACTATGGACATTGAGCTACATCGGTTTCTTGGCCCATAATTCCAGTATATATTCGATACGTTCAAACTTGTTCAAAAAGGCTATACTCGAATCGGTCCCTAATCGACACAGACGGGGCTACCACCGCGAAGGCCCAGCCTTCTCAATCCCTCCTATACTCTATTCTCGCCTGGTCTCAAGTTTATTCAAAGTGTGAGATAAAGTCTAACCTATAATCTCGCGAGTGAGGTTTCTCATTGACTCGATTTCTACCGTTGATTAAAACTCATAGCCTAGCTCTACATCGAGTTACTTGTACCAACATATACTCAATAGGGGTAATTGGTACTATCATACATTCTAGAGTTCAAAACAACTTCTACAACTTAATGCATAATAGATTAGCTATACAATACATAGTGACAAAACAAAAATTTAAAATAGGTTTAATGCACCAGGGCTTGCCTGGGCTTCGCTCAAAGTTAGTTTCCTCGACGAACGAAACGTCGCCGAACTCTTCCTCGGCAACTTCGGGTCCTAGACATGAAATGATATGCAAGGAATTGAATTAAGCTAATTTGTAAAAGTCAAATGTTTGAATTTAAATCACATGCGATGATAGTCTTTTTATTTTCAAAAGATACAAATTTAGTTGCAAAACTTCTTTAAAATAATCATACATAACTTAAGTTGTTCATAAAAATCAGAAAGGTCATAAAAGAATTTTTGAAAAATTCTCAGAATTTATTGAATTCCAATGGATTTATAATGAATTTAAATACCGTGTGAACACAATAAATCATTTTAAAATTATTTCGGATGAAATTAAATACAAAAAAATTTATAAAACATAATATTTAACTAAAGAAACAGAAAAGTAGAAAAAAATTCAAGATTTATTGAAGTAAATGGATTTATAATAGATTAAATACAATTTAAGCAAGATAAATCTTTTATAAAACTTATTTTTAAGAAAACTAAAATACGGAACTACTCTAAACAGAGAGTTCGACTAAAGAATATAAAAGTAAAATTTTCAAGATTTTATCATGCTAAGAAATATTGATAACGCATTAATGAATTATTTAGTGATCTGAATTATTTAAATTAATTTTGTGCATAAAATAAAAAATAGTTAGCTTCAGAATATACTTCTAGTTGAGAGGATCCTAACAAATTTATTTCATAATATTTTGAGCTATGATGAAGTTTCTACGATTTTAGAAGTTTGAAAGTGATTTCTGGTAATCTAATAAATTATTTGTCAATAATATAAAATTTTCAGCCGTTCTGGCTCAGCCACACAATGATCTACAGGGTTCCCCACGCGGGATCCCTTTGTAGCCACAAAAGATCCTGGCCGCATTTGGATGAGGCCACACAGAGGGCCACTAGGATAGCCGCAAGAGATCCGTCCTTCAGCCGCACGAGATCCGGCTCCGCTGGACTGGCCGGCCAGCCATGGCCGAGGTGGTCGGCGCGGCGGCAACGCTCGCCGGGGAGCGTCTGCTGGCAGCCTCGGGCGACGGTCCGAGCACTGAGATGACCCACGCAGCGCGAGGAGTATGAAGGGGAGGTCGGCTCAGTGGGGTGCTCACCGGAATCGGTCGCCGGCAAGAGACGGCCGGAGGTGGACTTCGACGAGGTCGTGCGGTCGGAGGCGTCGACGAAACTCGATGGCGCTCATCTCTACAGCTTCCCAGGAACCTGCAGAGGAGCGGCGCGGGAGTTGTCGACGTCGAGAGAGCTCGGAACAGGGCCGTCGACGGAGAGGTCGTGCGGTTTGGCGACGGTGGCGAGCAAAGTTCCCAAATTCCTACTCAAAAGATCACGAAACGGTCGAAGAGCTTGCTTAGGAGGTGTTCCCGGGTACTAGAAAGCTAGGACAGAAAAGCGAACCGAAGAAAACCGACCGGAGCTACCGGACTTTGAAGGAATCCGACGGTGGCCGGCAATGGCTCGATTTTTGGGGAGAAATGGAATCCGGCCAACTCGAAGACACAGGGGCCAAGCGGAGGTGGTGGTGAGCGAGAGAGGGAGGTGGCGCAGCTGTGGGACATGGGATAGGGTTGGGGGTGGTTGGATTCGGAAGCTGCACTGCCACGGCCGAGGGAGCGAGCTCGTGAGAGAGAGAGAGGGAGAGAGAAGGAGGCTCGGCCGGGAAGGGTACTACTCGCGCCAACTTGGGGACACGTCTCTGCTTCGTGGCGAGCATGCAGGGCAGAGAAGACACGCGCACGGCAGCTGGCCTGTGCGGTGGCGGCGAACGACAGGAGGAGGAGGAAGAAAAGAACCGGTGCGGCTGACAGGCGGGTCCCGCAAGATTTTTCTTTTTCCTGATTTTCGTGATTTTCTGCGCAGCATTCTGTTTTGATCCGAAAACAATATTTCCCGAGCTCCGATAAGAATGATACTTTGCAGGGTTGTAGAAAACTTCAAAAGGAACAACTTTTATTTTTGGGCCCAATTTCAAATTCCAAATAAATTTTATTCTATAAAATTTTGAAAACAAGTAATCACTTAAAAGAGAAAAATTCATTTGGGCCTTTTGCTTTTTGAATAAACTTTCACAAAATTCCTAAAATTCAATTCCTTGCAATATTTTTAATACAAGAATTTTTATTTCACAATATTTCTTTAAAAATGTTGAACTTGCTTTTGAAATTTGAATTCAAATTTGAAATTTGAAAATTCACATGAATCATTTTTATTGTTTTTGAGCTCGGCTCCCAAAGTTTTGAATTCATCCATCCAACATGATCCTTTTGGTGGCACGAAAATACGGGATGTCACAGCCCTCCCCCGCTTAAAGAAATCTCGTCCCGAGATTTACAACGGAAGAGGGGGAAAATAAAACCTCAGCGGAGTTGAAGAAACTTCGGAAGGTGCGTGTGCAGATATAAGAAACTTCAGAAGGTGCGTGTGCAGATATATGGGTCTTACAAGTATTCCTTCAGCTGCGACGTGGGAAAAAATATCAAATGCATCGAACAGATCATTTGCAGTACTCAGTCAATGCGCAATGAACTTTGCAATGACTGGAAACATCTATAAATCAGAGGGCCAATTATTTTGAAGATCCGAAGTGTTGTACTCCTTTCCGACACAAGATTTAAAGGTACAAGGATCTCCAATGATTAGGATTGATCGAATAAAGAATTGAGTTCCTGAAAATAAATTGAGATGGAGATGAAGCAAGGAGTTGGACAAGGGGTACACGGCAACAATATCAAGTAGCACATAAGTTTGATAACCATGACACGCGGAAGATTTATACGAAAACATGATGATTCTCTAGATTCGAGTTGGGTACAAATGAACGGTATCAAGCTCAAAAAAAATAATTGACACTAAATAGGAGGAGTGCAGGTATCCGTCTCAACTCGAATAAGTGTTGAGGCTGGATGCTTAGATAAGGAACTCCAAGTACAATATTTTTCATTCCGGTTGCGTACTCCGGATAATACACCATCCGTTCAGAAAAATATTAAACTTAATTTCCTTATCAACGTCAAAGGAGAAGGTTCTCTTGTTACTATAATCTGATTTTGAGAAGCGCCTGGGCGAACCGACACAACTCAAAAGCAAAATTACAATTTCAAGAGCACATCTACTAGCAATTTCAAGGGATTACGATCGACATGAAAGATCTGGTTAATGCCGTGATCGTGGTAGGGATCATATTTACCAAGAAGGGTTCCAAAATCAGCAACTGCAAGGGCTCGCTGTGGATTCATCGACGTATCCTATATGATTATTTTCTTAACCAAGGATTTAGGATACTAGGAGGCAACAACAGTATTTGTTAGATCACTTATACCTTTTTTAACTTCTTCGAGCACAAGAACCTATCTACTAAAATTCTAACCTTCAGCCAATGACCTAGTTTTTAGAAGCACAAGGGTTCCATAAATTTCCAGGAAATCGGTCCTAACTGCAATGGCAGTTGAAATTCAAAGTGGCTTTGCCCAAATGTTGGCTAGGTTAAAACTTTTAAAACTTTCAAAACCTTTTACACAAGCCAAGAGATTTCTTTTTAGAAGATTTGGTTATTTATGATTTTAAATGCAAAATGTTCAATATGCAATCGTCCTATCAATCCTCACCAAAATAAAAACTCGGCCAATATAGTTGACCCTAAGTGACCTCGGTGGCAAACACGTTCTCTCAACTCAATTTCTACACCATCTAAGGGTTGGCAATTAGCACTCTGACAACAGCCACTAGATTAGACCAGTACTAATATAGTTCTTAATTAGGCTAAAACTAAGGGTTTTCAGCGTAGTTAGCTTTTCAAAAATAGCTTTAAAGTCGTACTGTTTCCGTTATTACTCTGATACCAGCTGTGACAGACCGCCCCACAAAAGAGACGATCTATCGACCACAGGATCTTATCGGGTGTCACTTGGCGAAGCGAGGACTAACAGTACAACTCAAGCACAAAAAATATACTACCAACTGTTGCTTAAGTTCATAAAACAAAGATTTTTGAAAACACGAAAGCAATAACGTGAGTTAGGGTCTCCTAGAGACTATGCACAAGATGCCATCGACCATATACGATGCATCCTCTAGCAGCACACAAGCAGCAACGACGAGCAGGGCACCCAACGGACATAGCTACCTTTAAGGTTGCTTCTGCCAGTTGGTCTAAGGAGGGGGAGAGAGAAATCACCTGCACAAAACCACAGAGAGCCAAGCCCTGAGTAGTCAAATACTCAGCAAGTCTTATCCGTCAACGTGGCTAACTATAGCCGACTCCAAGGATATGATGAGGCTGACTCATATGGGATGGCCATTTGCAAAACCAGTGCTAGTACAGTGAATCTTTATATTAAAATTTTAGCGGTAGATTAAGTTCACGAAAAGTAAATTTAGTTTGCTCTAGAACTATATCAAACATGGTTACCAAGCAATTGACTATAAACTAAACAAACATTTCATAGTATTGATTAAGTTTAGGTGGTGCCTCTGTTCCCAATTAATTGTCATTTGAAATAGGAAAGGGTGCATTTGGAGTAGAGAATGTGCTGTGGAAAGTGATAGAGATGTGAGCGGAAGTGTTTTGATGGAATTGGCAATTATTTGAGAACAGAGAGAATACATTATTACTACGACATGACGCAGTGAACAAGCGGTACTCGTTATTGTGAGGGGCAGCGATTATAATCGATTTACACCAGCTGAGAAAACCCGAAGTACACGCCACGTACGCGCTTTTCGGAAGCCGTACGTGGCTACCTTTCACAACAATACCATAGGGCCGGTCCGACGCCTACTTCTCCCGAGAACATGGTCCTTCATGCGAACACCACGCAGGACGTATCCATGGTTAGATCCAAGTCTCTCCTCCACCCACCGCCTAAAGAGAAGTAGGGTTACGTCCAGCCACTACAGACATTGAGCTACATCGGTTTCCTGGGGCCATAATTCTAGTATGTATTCGGTACGTTCAAACTTGTTCAATAGGGCAATACTCGAATCGGTCCTTAATCGACACAGACGGGACTACCACCGCGAAGGTCCAGCCTTCTCAATCCCTCCCATACTCTATCCATGCCCGATCTCAGGTTTATTCAAATGTGGGATAAAGTCTAACCTATAATCTCGCGAGTGAGGTTTTTCATTGACTCGATTTCTACCGTTGATTAAAACTCATAGCCTAGCTCTACATCGAGTTACTTGTACCAATATATACTCAATAGGGGTAATTGGTACTATCATACATTCTAGAGTTCCAAACAACTTCTACAACTTAATGCATAATACATTAGCTATACAATATATAGTGACGAAACAAAAATTTAAAACAGAGTTAATGCACCGGAGCTTGCCTGGGCTTCGCCCAAAGTTAGTTTTCTCGACGACGAAACATCGCCGAACTCTTTCTCGGCAACTTCGGGTCCTAGACATGAAATGATATGCAAGGAATTGAATTAAGCTAATTTGTAAAAGTCAAAGGTTTGAATTTAAATCACATGCGATGATAGTCTTTTTTTTTTCAAAAGACACAAATTTAGTTGCAAAACTTCTTTAAAATGGTTTTTGGAAAACATAACTTAAGTTGTTCATAAAAATCAGAAAGGTCATAAAATAATTTTTGAAAAATTCTCAGAATTTATTGAATTCCAATGGATTTATAATGAATTTAAATACCATGTGAACACAATAAATCATTTTAAAATAATTTAGGATGAAATTAAATAATTTTTTTTCTAAAACATAATATTTAACTAAAGAAACAGAAAAGTAGAAAAATTCAAGATTTATTGAAGTCAAATGGATTTATAATTGATTAAATACAATTTAAGCAAGATAAATCTTTTATAAAACTTATTTTTAAGAAAAATAAAATATGGAACTATTCTAAAACAGAGAGTTCGACTGAAGAATATAAAAGTAAATTTTTCAAGATTTTATCATGCCAAGGAATATTGATAATGCATTAATGAATTATTTAGTGATCTGAATTATTTAAATTAATTTTATGCATAAAATGAAAAATAGTTAGCTTCAGAATATACTTCTAGTTGAGAGGAACCTAACAAAATTTATTTCATAATTTTCTGAGCTATAATGAAGTTTCTACGAATTTTAAAAGTTTGAAACTGATTTCTGGTAATCTAATAAATTATTTCGCAATAATATAAAATTTTCAGCCGTTCTGGGGTCAGCCACACGATGGTCTACAGAGTTCCCCACACGGGATCCCTCTGTAGCCACAAAAGATCCCGGTAGCATTTGGATGAGGCCACACAGAGGGCCACTGGGATAGCCGCACGGGATCCGTCTTTCAGCCGCACGGGATCTGGCTCCGCTGGACTGGCCGGCCAGCCATGGCCGAGGT
>BCLH01002391.1:0-49904 GCA_001602315.1 Zoysia pacifica | reverse complement strand
AACATTGGTGCAACTTATCTCTCTGCCAATCCAATTTTTCATCGACGCACCAAGCATGTTGAAGTTGACTACCATTTCGTTAGAGAAAGAGTTGCTTCTCGCCAGCTTGATGTCCGGTTCATCTCATCTAAAGATCAGGTGGCCGATATCATGACCAAGCCCTTACCTCTTACTTCCTTCTGCAATCTTCGGCGCAATCTGAACCTTGTGTTCCACCGTCCAGATTGAGGGGGGGTGTTAAACATAGAAGTATATAACCTATGATTAGTATGAGATTACCTATGTTTAGTAAGTGATCTCCTATATATGGAGCTGCGTCTCCTGATTGCCGTGCATGGTATTCACGGTTGTAATCCTTCCATGTATACAAAGTTCTATATAAATGCTATGACCTGACCCATAGTGGTCATCCAGCGCCAACTATTCTATCAATAATTACTCCTAGGAAGGAGTTTGGTGCTCTCTCTCTCTCTTGTTCAACACACCAGTGCAGTGGCAGATCGGAAGATGGAGTCTCAACAACTCTGAAAGAGGCATCGGAACCACCCACACTGAAAATCAATCTGAACAGCAGGAGTATGCGTTTTCAAATTATAGTTTGCTATTGTCAAAAATGGTAAAATGAAATGAGTGAGAGTCACATGGCCCGGCCCATCCTGATTCCTGAAGGAGGAGAATGTAGGGGAGCAAGCAGAAAGGCCCAACCATACCAATACCATAAAGAAAGAAAAAGAATGGCCCAACTGTAAAGAAAGAAAAGCAAAGGAAGGAAGGAAGGCGGCCCAACCACAAAAGCCCAGCAAGACAGGAGGAACAAGTGGCAGAAGGAAAGGAGTTGCGTATCGGATCGAGCTTCCCTGCCTCCCCCGTTCATAGCCTAGCAAACGGACGCCTACCGATCCATCCATCCTTGGGTTCCTTCCTCTGCTCCCTTCTTCCTCCTCTCATCGCATTAGGGCAACAAGAGAAGAGAAGACAGCGCCAGAGGAGGAATCCGCCGTCATGGTGTCCGACGCCAGCAAGAAGAAGGCCGCGCAGAAGAAGGCCGCCGCCGCCGCCAAGAGGGGAGCCAAGGTCCCCACCTCCTCCTCCTCCTCTTCGTCCTCCTCGGCGGAGAAGAAAGCGGCCGCCGATGCCATCGCAGCGCTTAATCTCTCCGATCGCACCTGCACAGGGGTCCTAGCATCCCACCCGCTCTCCCGAGATATCCATGTGAGCCTCCCCCTCCTCATCCAGTATCCACCCCCCTTGTCCTTTCTCTTTCTCTTTCTCTTTCTCTTTCTCTTTCTCGCCGGATCCATTGCCTCCCTCCGTCTTACTTGTACTTTTTCGTTTTCTGATTCAGCTCAACGAGTGCAAACTGCTACTATAGATGATAGATCTCTACATCAGTAGAAAAGTCCCCCATAATAATGACCTCATCTTTCTTATGTTGCGTTGCAGATAGAGTCTCTTTCCTTAACCTTTCACGGACATGACCTTATTGTTGATTCTGAGCTGGAACTCAACTACGGGAGGTAGAAATAATTGTATCCATTCAGTTATCTTCCACCAAGTAAGAGTAAGACAGGGTCACGAGACATTGACGACTGTTTTCATTGGTCTCAGGCGGTACGGTCTGCTTGGCCTAAATGGCTGTGGAAAATCTACTCTTCTTACAGCAATAGGCTGCAGAGAACTCCCTATCCCTCAACACATGGACATATACCATCTCACCCATGAGATTGAGGCCTCGGACATGTCTGCGCTGCAAGCTGTTGTTAGTTGTGATGAAGAAAGAATCAAGCTCGAAAAGGAAGCTGAGATCTTGGCAGCGCAGGTTAGGGTTCTTAAACTTCACGCCTTTTACTACTTCTACATATTGCTTTTTTCTTTTGCCAACCATCACTTGGTGTCATTTCTAGGATGATGGTGGTGGCGATGCCTTGGATCGTGTGTATGAGCGTCTGGAGGCGATTGATGCATCAACTGCTGAAAAGCGTGCTGCTGAGATATTGTTTGGTTTAGGTTTTAACAAACAGATGCAGGCTAAGAAGACTCGAGATTTCTCTGGTGGTTGGCGTATGAGGATTGCTTTGGCAAGAGCACTCTTCATGAATCCAACAATCCTTTTGCTTGATGAGCCCACAAACCATCTCGGTAAGTATCTTACACTACACCTTTGAAATAATACATGGGAATCAAACTAGAAAAAATAGTTTTTTGTGTAGATTGAAATGGTTAACTGTTACGATCGTGATCACTAACAAACACTCTCTCCATTCTTTAATATAAAATATGATATTTATGGCTTATACAAATCTAGTGTAATTTGAACTAGATTAGCCTGCTGTCTTAACTATATTCGTATGCGCATGTGGGTGGCTCATTGTATCCCAGGATGCTGAGACAACTTGCTTTCTAGTACAAATATATGTACTATTCAGCCTTTTTTTCTGTTTGTTTTTTTTTGTCTTTTTTTTTTTACTCCTTTGTGGTTTGTCCCCCGGGTGCGGGTGGGGAGGGTGGGTTCATCTCTAGCCTATCCCAACTTGCTTGGGAGAAAAAGGCTTTACTGTTGTTGTGACAATTGACAACTGATGTACCTGTTATGCATTTTGTTATGTTTAACACTTTTATCTGATTTTAGCCCATGGTTTCTGTTTCCTTGTCTCATATACATCTGCATATGCTAATGATCAAGTTATTCAAGTCCCAAGGGCCTAAGAAGTCATCTTGGGCATGGTTCACCCATGGATCGAACCAGCTTCAATCCATCGATCTCTAGAGGAGCACTGTGCCAACTCACTCTGTTTTAGCTAGCACCCCCCTCTGTCCCAGTGGACATGCTGGATCGGTCCATTGTAACATCTCAGCCCGTTAGGAGCTTGTAGTAGGGTGTGGTTTAGGCCTTAATGGTCTAGAAGTGAAGTGGAGAGGTGGAATTAGTCCCACCTTGGTTGTTTAATGAGGTGAGGGCTAGCTTATTGTTCCAACGTAGCACCTCCGGGTTGACCCTTTTACATGAAACAAGGCCGAAAGCGTAAGAGGGGTGCTATGCATGAATGCGCGATCCCGCCCCACGTGGGGGCTAGGCGGAAAGCGGGCTTTGGACGCGGGGTGTTACACCCATATCCTTGTGCACATCCATCCCCTGCATTCTGCCACTGGTTATACATACATGCACCTTTTACAGTTCTTTGCGTATATACAGTTTTGTTTTTTGAAAAAGCGTGGCTCAAATAAGATGCATAAATTCTGGTAGTATAATTGGTTTGAACTACCATATTTAAGAATGGAGATAGCTAGTACTCCAAATTTCATTTACAGAACAACCTGTAGCTTCTATGTGCACCATATTCGTATGCTCATGTGGATGGCTCATTGTATCCCATGCTGCTGCTGAGACAACTTGATTTCTAATACAAATAGAAGAATTCATCTAGAGGTTAGATACCTTGTCAGGTGCCTATACCGTAGCTGTCATATGTATTATCCAGATGACAATTGACAACTGATATAGCTGGTATGCATTTTGTTATGTTTATGATTTTAGCTCATGGTTCTGTTTCCTTGTGTCATTTACATCTGTATATAGTGATGAAACAAGTTAATCAAGTTGCAAGGGTCTGAGAAAATCTCTAAAGTCACTGTCTTAGTCTTATAGACTAAATCTTTATAATATTACTTTTCTTGTATTTGCAGATCTTGAGGCATGTGTCTGGTTGGAGGAGACACTAAAAAAGTTTGACCGCATACTTGTTGTCATATCGCACTCCCAGGACTTTCTAAATGGAGTGTGCACTAACATCATCCATATGCAGAACAAGAAGCTCAAGTTCTATACTGGCAATTATGACCAGTATGTTCAAACCCGCTCTGAGCTTGAAGAGAATCAAATGAAGCAGTACAGATGGGAGCAGGAGCAGATTGCTTCAATGAAAGAGTACATTGCACGGTTTGGTCATGGGTCTGCAAAGCTTGCACGTCAAGCTCAGAGCAAGGAGAAAACTCTAGCAAAGATGGAGCGTGGTGGGCTCACTGAGAAGGTAGTTAGGGACAAGATACTGGTTTTCCGCTTTACGAATGTGGGGAAACTTCCTCCACCGGTGCTGCAGTTTGTTGAAGTCACATTTGGGTACACCCCAGATAATATCTTGTACAAGAACCTTGACTTTGGTGTTGACCTTGACTCTCGAATTGCACTGGTTGGTCCGAATGGTGCTGGGAAGAGCACTCTTCTGAAGCTGATGACAGGTGACCTGGTTCCATTGGATGGTATGGTGAGGCGCCACAATCACCTGCGCATCGCGCAGTTCCATCAGCACCTGGCAGAGAAGCTGGATCTGGACATGTCGGCCCTGCAGTACATGATGAATGAATACCCTGGAAATGAAGAGGAGAGGATGAGAGCCGCAGTTGGTAAGTTTGGCCTGTCAGGGAAGGCTCAGGTGATGCCAATGAGGAATCTCTCTGATGGGCAGAGGAGCCGTGTCATCTTTGCATGGCTGGCATATAGGCAGCCACAACTGCTACTGCTCGATGAGCCGACGAACCATCTTGATATTGAGACCATTGACTCGCTGGCGGAGGCACTGAACGAATGGGATGGTGGTTTAGTGCTGGTTAGCCATGACTTCAGGCTGATCAACCAGGTCGCCCACGAGATCTGGGTGTGTGAGAACCAGGCAGTAACAAGGTGGGATGGTGATATCATGGATTTCAAGGAGCACTTGAGGAGCAAGGCTGGTCTGTCTGACTAGATGGACCTTGTTTTTGCCATCTCCTTTTTGGATGTAGAAGGAATACTTTGTTTTTCTCCTCCTCCTGTTTGGACTTTGGAGATTTACTGCCTAGCCATGTATTTTCTTCACATGGCACAGAGTACCGAGCTATCTTTCTAGTATTAGCCGATTACATTACGGAGTATTGTATTTGAATAGCTACGTGTAGCCGTGTTCTGATAAAAACCTGATGATATGTACTGCTTTAAGTGTCTGTCTGTATCTGGATGTTCTCTCGAAGTGTTTGTTCTGTTATTTGACGTTATATAATCAGTTCTCTTGGGGGGAAAAAAACATTTGGTGAACTTTCCAGCTCCGTGGAGCTCTACCAAATATGTCATGTATCTCTTCACCAGTACGAGAGCATGTCTTTCATTCTCTCATGCAATTTTGGGTTGCCTCGAGATGCAGTAGTCAGTAGCTGTGACTGCTCCGGACACGGTTTATTGCCTTGGTTGGGCTTGGTGCTCTGCTCTGCGTTGTTCATATCTGAAGAACGAACCTCACCAGCATCATATGTATAAAAACAGTGCCTCTAGGGGTGGATAATATCTTGTTGCAAGCATCACTATCGAATGTGGAGAAGCAACAGTGAAGTGAACATGCAGAAAAGGCACCTTCTGTCTGCCCTGCATAGGGCTGGCTATAGTGTTACGGAGTACGTAGTACAAGAGAACCTTCGTGCAGGTAAAAGGGAGATAGATGAGCGGCATATTCCGGAGGTTCAAGCATGATCCTTCTGAAAAGGGGCAGCCAGCATCTTTGATTTTCCTCTGCCTTTTTCTTTTGAGGATTTGCGTGAACTGTTGTTGAGCAGCACAAATACAAAAGGTACTAGAAGAGGAGCTTTGCATCTTTGGAAGTTGGATGGTTAAGGTTGTTCCAGCTCGCTGAAATCTGTAATCTTTCTGGAAATTCCGGGGGACATGACAGTCGGTGGCTCCGCCCTTTCCCTAACTTCTGGACACTGCATGCCGTCCCTCGACGTGCACAAACAGCTAGGTTAGAATAGTGATGGTGACGAGAAGCACGAGTGATTGGTTTGATAAGCCCCTGCTTTCATTGCAAATATACTAGCATACATCAACACACATTTGAGCCGATTATTATTTTAGGAGCACTTAATCAGCGCGACAACGCTGATTCAACGAAAAGACACGACTAGAGTAGTGTCACGGACGACGGCTCAACAGTCACATGCATTACCGATCGATGCATGGCTACACGGGCACTGTGCGGTTGTAACCGGCGGCGCCGCCGTCGCTCTCGCCGGACATCTCCTCCAGCGATTTGCCCCTGGACTCGGGCACCAGGAAGGTGAAGAGCAGGCCCAGCAGGTTGCAGCCGGCCAGCAGGAAGAGAGAGTTGCGCACGCCGATGCCCGCCGGGTACCCGTGGTCTGTCTTGGCCGGGTCCCGGCTCTGCGCCAGGTACAGGAACCCGAAGGACCCGACGATGGCGCCCAGCTTCCCTGACGCCGCCGAGATGCCGTGGCACGTCGACCGCAGCCTCGCCGGGAATATCTCCGCGGGGACGATGAAGGTGGTGGAGTTGGGCCCAAAGTTGGCGAAGAAGAAGGTGAACCCGTACATGACGATGAAGCCGACGTGGTTCCCCGGCGTTGTCCAGTGGTGGTAGGGGACGGCTAGGCCGAGCATGAAGACCGTCATCATCGCGAACCCCGTCACCTGGATCTTGAAGCGGCCAATGACATCGATGAGGAAGACGGTGAACCAGTAGCCCGGCACCGTGCCGCAGAGCGCGATCAGCGACTGCGCACGCGCGATGCGGAACAGCTCCTCCAGCGCGTCCATGGTAGCCGCCTTGGGGATCCACCCCACCGCGCTGAAGATGTCCTTCTGGAACAGGTTCTGCGAGTAGAAGGCGATGTCCAGCAGGAACCACGTGCTGGCAGTGCCCAGCAGGTGCACGCCGTGGCGGCGCAGAAACTCGGCGGAGAAGAGCCCGAATGACGTCGACGATTGTGGGGAGTCTTCTTCGGTGGGCGCCGACGCTGCTGAGATGTCCACCTGCAGGACCTTGGACATGTCGGCCGCGGCCTGCTTGGCGTCCTTGGCCACCAGCGCCGTGTAGCGCGCCGTCTCTGGCATCTTGGTGCGCCAGTAGTACGTGAGCGCCGCCGGCATCGCGCCCAGCATGAGGATGATCCTCCACACAAAGTCTGCCTGCGCCGGCGTGGAGCCGACGGGGTCGACGGCGTAGGCCGGGGCCGGGAAGCGGGCCTTGAAGGCCGCGGACACGACGATGGCGACGAGGCCACCTGCCATTATGCCGAACCCCTGCATGGCGAAGACGGCGGCTATGAAGGCCCCCCTGGTCTTCTTGTTGGCGTACTCGGACATGATGGTGGCGCTCAACGGGTAGTCGCCGCCGATGCCGAAGCCGAGCCAGAAGCGGAAGAAGCAGAGCGTGGCCATGACGGATGCCGGCGTGTGGCCGAAGGAGAGGCCCGACGCGACGGAACAGAGGACCATGAGCATAAGCGTCATGCCATAGACCTTCTTACGGCCGAGCTTGTCGCCCAGCCAGCCAAAGAAGAGCTGCCCTGAGAGCGTGCCGACGAAGGCGACGCCGTTGACCGCGGCGGAGACGTGCGGCGGGAGGTTGCCGGGGGTCGGGGAGCCGTCGACACGGTAGTAGATGCGGCCGAGGAGCTTGGTGACGAGGGAGATGCAGAAGAGGTCGTAGGCGTCGGTGAAGAATCCCATTCCGGCCACCACGATGGCCGTGAAATGGTACCATTGCGTCTTGGCGCCGTCGAGCGCGCTGAGCACATGCAGGTCCCCGGCAGCCATCGCCGCCGTGACCTTATTGACGAAACTTGAGTGCTCGATGGATCGGTGGAGGAACGAGGCACCAGACTGCCCAGTATTTATAGGCGAGAGATCCATGGAATCTTGGTGTCGAATATGCTCCTTGGTTTGACCTCGTCGAGCGGCTTTTGGAGAGACAGCTTTTGACTGTTGTTGTATAAAGTCAACTTTTTTTATTTTTTACTAATAATATTTAAAAGTTTACATAGATTCTAATGCAAAAATATAATTTTTATAAATACTTATTTTATGATGAATTTAAAAAATATAATTTTTATATGATAAAACATTATTAGTTATAAATTATTAGTGATCAAAGTGACAAAAGTTTGACTTTAATTAAATTTAAAAATGTTTATATTTTTAAACGGAGTCAGTATATTGTAGAACATGCTACTCCTACTTTCTTTCCTTCAAATATTGTAGCTAGACTAGATATCATCCTTGCGCCTTAGTTCAAATTAAAGTGCAATGTTGTTGATGCAGGTTAAACGAACAGACTCTACATATCAACTTTGCTCAAATTAATTAAAGAGCAATGTGAAACCAAAACTAATTCTCAGGAAAGGCTGGTTAGTTTCATCTCATGGATGAGTATAGTGATCCATGGTTCATTTTGATCAGGACGTACCAAGTTAAATATATATACTATTTCTGTTGCACATATATAATTTCAGTCGAGTGAAAAGATTCTTTTCGTCAGTTGTAATACTCCTACAGGTTAATGGAGTGGAATGATTAAGCACATTCGCAGTGTGACGAGCACATTCGCAGTGTAAGTGGCATTGTACAGGTGTGGAAGAACATATTCTACTCCTAAGAAAGAAATGAAAAGATCGAAGAGAGAATGATCATGACGCATGCATGTAGGAAGTTGCCATACATGCCTGTGCTTTAGCTGTCGTCCTCACAATGTGCGGCCACTTCACCGAGACGCCACGTTCATTCTCTCTGTCTTTCTGCTTTTGCTCCTAGCTTGCTTGCCCCTTCATCAAGCTCCTCGATATATCTACAGTTTTTTGAAGGAAAAATCTATAGTTTTCTAAGTCGAAAGATTGAGTGATTGGTTTTAATTTCTTGATAAGATGAAAAATACACCTTATATATATGAATGAAGGGAGAATATATAAAAGAAACTTAATTGTCACCCCTCGTTTCCTGAGGAGCTGTTGATTCGGTGATGCTAAACTATATAATGCATGCAAATGATCTACTCCTATCTAGTAGGAGTATAGTATTGTTCTCCACTCCATTACATTAGTAAGTTGCTCGACCATTGAGGTTGATGAAGAGCCATTTGACGGTTCCAGGGTTTCATGCATGGTATGTACTCAGGGGGAGAATTTATATATAATCAGGCCATGATCTAATAGTATTATATACCAGGCATAGGCAGGCGCACAATCAACGGTCACATTTGACCCGTCCATGTGTGTATGTATGTTTACAGCAGCAGCAGACCACATTCTTCATCCAAAGCTAGAAAAAGGAACAACATTTTCCCACTTGTCGGCCATGATCAGGCAGGCAGCTAGCAGAGGCCAGCAAAATTACGGTCAAATGCATGTGAAAAAAAAAAATCAACCATGCAAATTACTCACAAGGAAACATCACACGAAGGTACATAGGGAGAGTATTTGTGTCAAACTCAAACATCGCTTGCTGCAAGACCAAAAAAGTGTTCTCTCATTAATTATATTGCTTTCTAGTACAAAACATCTTCCTCCACATCCACAGGTGCGTAGCGTCGACAGAATCTTCCCAGAATAATCCATCAGCATGCATTCATGTTTACAAATATTTGGACTTGAGTTTTCAAATTAAGCCGGATGCTTTATTCAATACTACTCCCTCTAGTTTTAAATTATTGACAATGTTGACATCTAACATTAATTTTGGCCATTCGTCTTATTCAAAAAATTTGTTCAAATATGTAAAATTTTGTTACTATTTGATTCATTATTAGTGGAATAATTTTACACATTGAAATAAATTTTTTTTAATAAGACAACTAGTGAAAGTTGATGTTAGACATAATATTTTAATACCGGAGAGAGTACTACGTAATTGAATAAGTAAGTTACTCCTACATGCAGTCATGTTTACGCGCGGAACATGCATGACGGGGATTACCGTATAATTTAAAAGGCACAAATAGAAGTCGTCTTGAAGTGAACGTACGTGCACAGGTAAATCAGGTAGAGGCCCATAAATAAATAAATAAATAAAATTTGCTTTGAGCGGATGTTAGAGTTACAACAAGCTGAATTATTTAGATTTTGGGCTCCAATGGGCTGGAGTGAGAGTTGAGTTGAGCCCACCAATTGCACTGGGCCAGGTTAAGGCCCACCAAGAGCTTGTTTTGAGCCTTCGCTAATTGTCATCGAGACAGAAAGAATTGAAGAGGCATGCTAACAATGCCATGCTTCATGCATGCACTATACTGGTTTACTCCTACCTTACCTTTACATTGTGCGCCATCCTTTTCCTCTTTTTATCCAACCAGAATACGTAGTATAAAAATTGCATCTGCTGTGCTGCCTACCTCCTCCGATCCTGCTGCTTTAATCTGCAATCCATTATTCAATCATCTTTGCACGCGCGTCCAACAGCTATTGGCTTGGCCTGCCTATAAATCTCCTCGTCCTTCCCGGCCATTTCTGGACCCCACATCTAGCAGATAAGCAGACTGAGCGATCGATCGAGAGCCAGCGGCAATGGCAAGACGCGAGCTGCCCATTGTCTCACGGCAAGCGGCGCTGCTGCTGCCCATGCTTGTCCTCACTGAGTGCCAGCAAGCCGGATCCCAAGCCGGTTGTTGTTCCGAAGTCAAATCTGACCATGGCCATGAAGGGTGGCCGAAACCGTACCCTGATCAACCCAAACCACAGCCGGAGCAGCCCTACCCAACTCCCAAGCCCACCAACCCAGAGCCCACGAACAGAGCCTAAAAGGCTCACCATGTCACCTCCAACCGCTTGAGTAATTAGGAACATTCGCGCATGATGGTCAGCTCTACCACTGTAGAGAAATGCAAAAATGAAATTTGATCAGTCGTCCAAGCATGGTCGCCAACTTTGGAGCCGCTCTATCATTTCGGACGCAAAGCTAAAGTTACATATGGCAATAGATGTGATGCTCCAGTTAGACACTGCGCAAGAAAACAGAGAGCTCACAACTGCGAAATACAACCTAAGAGCAAATCTCAAAAGAAAAATCATGGGTTTTGCAGTGATTGAAAGAGCAAGAAAGAGACAGGCCTCAAGAGTCACAAACATCAAAGTTGGCGACGCTAACACGAGATTCTTTCATCTCAAAATGAACGCAAGGCGTCGGAAAAATCACATCGAAGGCTCCAAAAAGAATCGGGTTAGGCAGTTCACCACGACGAGAAGGAGCTTTTAATCTTTGACCACTTCAGCGGGATTATGGGACCCCTAGAGCCTCAAAACATCGATATCAACTGGCCTCTCCTTGGCATTGAACAGAGGGACCTCTCCTCTCTAGCGTCTTCTTTTACGGAAGACAAGCTTCGCTATACCCTTAACTAGATGCCTAACAACAAGGCTCCCGGATCGGACGGCTTCACACCAAACTTTTTTAAAGCATGCTGGGCAACAATCAAGCATGACCTGATGGTAGTGCTGCATGCCGTCTATAATCAAAGGCCGATCAACATGCACTTTCTAAACTCAGCTAATGTGATACTCATCTCGAAAAAAGAGGGAGCAGACAAAGTCACAGATTTTAGACCCATCAGTCTCATTCATAGTGTGGCCAAAATAATAACCAAGATCCTAGCCCTCCAGCTGTCCCCTCATATCAACGTTATCATCTCTCAGAGCCAAAGCGCCTTCATCAGGGGAAGAAGTATACATGACAACTTTATGTATTTTCGAAATGCCGCCCGTCGCTTTCATAAGAGCAAATTGCCAACCTTGCTGCTCAAGTTGGATATCTTCAAAGCCTTTGATTCCGTAAGATGGGACTACCTCATTCGACTTATGCAACTCTAAGGCTTCCCGCAATGGTGGCTCAACTGGGTCTCTATCCTTCTAGCGATTTCAACTTTATAAATTCTTCTCAATGGCATCCTAGGAGAAAGCATCCAACATGGGAGGGGCTTAGACAAGGAGATCCATTGTCTCTGCTTCTCTTCATCCTAGCAATTGAACCCCTGCAGCGTCTTCTTAACTTGGCAACGGAGCAAGGCCTTCTGAGTAAGCTGAAAGGACGTCATGTCCGGCTTTGCACATCCATTTACGCTGATGATGCAGCTTTGTTCATCAACCCAATGGTAGCTGACATCACAAACCTCGCGGCAATCTTGCATAATTTTGGGTGTGCATCTGGGCTCAGCACAAACCTACAAAAGTCGCCTGTCGTACTAATCCGATGTGACGACATTGACTTAGATACAGTTCTAGAGAGCTTCCCAGCGACCAGAGCAACCTTTCTAATCAAGTAACTGGGACTGCCTCTTTTAGTAAGGAGACTAAAGAAGGTGGACTTCCAACCGCTGATCGATAAAGCGGCTGGTCGATTGGCTATGTGGAAAGGGAAGAACATCTCATTGACAGGCAGGGCAACTCTAGTTAAATCAATGCTCTCCTCACAACCTCTATACTTTCTCACCTCCATCAAAGTCCCAAAGGGAGTACTAGAGGAGCTGGATAGGAAAAGAAGGAGTTTTCTTTGGGGAGGCAGCGAGACGCTCACTGGTGGCAAATGCAAAGTCAACTAGACGCGAACTTGCATGCCTAAGGACTTGGGAGGCCTGGGTATCCTCAACTTGAACAAATTTGCGAGAGCGCTTAGACTACGCTGGCTCTGGCATGAATGGACCTCAACGAACAAGGCCTGGTTAGGGTTAGGTACCCCCTGCGACGAGACAGATAAATTGCTCTTTGCAACGGCCACCAAGATCAGATTGGGAGATGGAGCTCAAACGGACTTCTGGCACTCCGCATGGCTGCAGGGCTGTAGACCAAATGATGTTGCGCCTACAACCTACTCCATCTCAACGAATAGGAAGATTACAGTAAAGAAAGCCTCGAAGAAGACAGATGGGTGGCAGACCTAAACCTCAACAACGCCAACTCGGCAACACACATCCAAGAGCTTGCACAACTTTGGATGATGGTTCACAAAGTCCAACTCCATTCGGATCTGCAAGACGTCATAGCTTGGAAGCTTACTCCAAATGGAGCGTACAAAGCGTCCTCGGCCTACAGAGCACAAATTTTTGGTTCCTCGAATACAGTCTACAACACCATTATATAACATGTCTGGGTGCCGCCTAAATGCAAAATCTTTGTATAGCTGATTATTCAGGATCAAGTTTGGACGACAAACAGGCTTCAAGCGTGAGGCTGAGAAAACAATACCTACTGCCCCTGCAGGCACACGCCAGAGACGACACACCAGCTTTTGGTAGGATGTAGATTTACAAGAAAGGTCTGAAACTCTATAGCCCTTTGGCTAGGTTTCCCCCACCTGGAGCTGAACTTCTGGCCGCACACAACTTCCATCTAAGATAACCTACAAGACCTGCATATCGCTCAGAAGAAAGGTGTGCAAACACTCATTCTCCTTGTCAACTGAAAGATTTGGAAGGAAAGAAATGTATGCATCTTTGAGAGAAAAGAGTTGTCAGCAATTTTTTTTTAAAAGATTCACGAAAAGGCTAGAACCTGGGTCCTAGCAGGAGCTAGGGACTTAGAGCAATTGTGCCCTCATGTGTAATTTTGATCTGTAAATTCGTTGTACAGTTATCTTTGTATCTCTTTTTTTAATTAATGAAATAGACACCTTTTTGTGCTGGTTCTTTAAAAAAAAAAGAACTGGTGATACATGTTGGTGGAGCTAAGAATTACTTGCAACAATGCTTTGTTACTTTTTTTATTATAGATAAAAAAATGATTTGTTACTTATATGTAGCATCAAGTATGTTAAACGCCGCCAGGCACATGACATACTCCATCCGATTTGAAAATTTTCACGCCGGCATTTTCGATTAGAAAGGAAGAAGGGAGTAACATTTTTTTTAAAAAAAGAACGAAGGGAGTGACATATAATCACAATCTCATCGACAGATGGGTCCGGAACTTCTTCGAAACATCAATCGTAAATATTATTTTTTTCTTTTTGTTTTTCCATAGGAGCCTGCAATGAAAAAGAAAGGGAGATAAGATACTTCATTTGTCTGAACGCCGGAAGCCACCCTTCCGTGCCTTATCATCCAGTACTACTCCCCACGCCGCCGCCTGCCTTCTCTGCACTCACTCCACTGCAGGGATCAGACGACCTATCTAGCAGCGGCGGCTGGGTACTGACGAGCTCCTCCGGGTGAGTGAGAGCCGACGAGATCTCCTTCCTAATTCCTCCTCCTTCCTTCCTTTCTTTTGTCGCTGATTCTGGATAGATCCCTGCGCGGGCGATGGGTGGGGAATGGGGATGGGGATTGGGAGGGGAATTTACATCTCTCGGATCGGAGTTTCTCCGCTGGCGTTAGGTAGGGAGGCTGTCCGCCGCTGAAGTGTCGTTTCATTCGATTTGTTTGCTGCGTGCCAAGGAACTGATTCATAATAACATTATAGGATCCGATCGACGTGTGGGATTGAGTCGGGATGGCTCGTCGTCTCATTAGCCCCGCAGCGGCGTGCAGAGGCTGTGGTTTCGTTAAGGCCGGGTTTCTGGGCATCTTCACCTCCTTCCATGTGATTCCACCTACCGCTCCCTTCCTGTCTAATCAATTACTGTAGCTTTTATTTGGATTATTACATATTTCAAGTCAGTTTAGATTGACTGCCCTATCTCTGTTCCCCCCGGACACTTATTTCAAGCATGCTGTTTCTTTCTACTAGCAGTCCTCAACCATGTCTCCATGTACATGACTCTGGCAAAAACACACCTCCTGTAGCCTAGCAGTAATTTCCCATCATTTTTTGGCAGTATCAAAACTTACCATCGTGCTCATCAAAGGGGAGTTCCTCTTCACTGAAGAATTGCTCCAGCTACCGTGCTAATTTAAAAAAGGAGGTATGATCCCTCCCCCCCCCCCCCCCCCCCCCCCCACCCCGAATTTTTTTTATGTGTTCCCGCCTTTTTTTTTCTGGGAAATGCGTTCCCAAGTTTTCTGTGGCATTATTAGCATTTATTTATTCATTTTGTTTCCCCCCTTTTTCTAGTGTTCACAGTGGATAAGATCGGAGCCTTCCTTGACAGCAAATGTTAGTATTGTCTTCCATACTCAAATGTATATACTTTTGTATGTGCAAAGTGGATACTATGATGTGTGGATGAGACATAATTTCTGCCGATAAAAATAAAGAAAAAGCTGTGTTTTGACTTGTAAGTTAAGATATAGTAAACTGTAACAGCTGTGTATTTCCTTAACTCTTTGACATATGGTGCATGTTTGTGGCTCGTCCATTTTATTCTCTATAGTAAACTGTAGCATCTGTTTATTTCCTTAACTCTTTGACATACGGTGCATGTTTGTGGCTCGTCCATTTTATTCTCCGTACTGATTTTCTTATCCATAATTCAGAGTGCAAAGTTTGTCGGCAAGAGGACATCTTGTTCTGTTGCAACAGAGCCGCCTCCTGCTGCAACTGAACCAGAGATGGATGCTCCAAAGGAGATATTCTTGAAAGACTACAAGAAACCTGACTATTTATTTGACACTGTAAGTAACTAATGCCCATTTATAATTGCTCCCCCTCAGAGCTTTCAATATCTAAACCTTCTTGTTGGCAATTCTCCAACTGCTATAGTCCATATGTGATTAGCAGTTTGTAATCCATTTTTATTGAAAATATGCTAATTTAGAGATTCACAACACCCTCCATCATACAGTTCTGTCCACTGCAAGTTGCAGCTTGAAAAACTTTTAAAGTACTTTTGATGACTAGCCTACCAATATCTCGATCTATACTAGTGCCTAGACTCATGCATCCTAGAACAACATATTTTGAAACGGTACTATTAACTTGATTGATATTCTAGCATGCCTATCATCATTAACTATACATTTGTGGGTTTGATGTATCATGTAATGTAACTTGACTCTTTACTATGTCTTTGCACAATTCTGTTTCACAACTTTTTTGTTGCCATCTGATTCAACTGCAGGTAGATCTGCAATTCCTACTCGGTGAAGAAAAGACCATAGTTACATCTAGAATAGCTGTATCTCCTAGTGCTGAAGGTTAAAATCTAACCTTGGAAGTGAAATCTCTTGAAGCATTAGATCACATAGCCTGAACTTTTTTTTAACCAGGCAACTCATCTCCACTAGTTCTTCACGGGAGTGACCTAAAGCTGTTATCAATCAAAGTCAATGGCAATGAGTTAAAGGTGATAATTAGTTTACATAACCCTATTTTTCATGTTTAGAAGTTGTAAATTGCAATAAAATCACTTAGCATGATAGTTTATTATTTCCTCTATTATGTTACTGACATATCCTGCTTTAAGCTAATAGTTTTGATCGGAGTTTCTGTGACCTGGAAGAGCTTGATAATCATCTCCAAACCTTTGAATTATTTTGCCTTTTCTTGTAATTTTATTTGTATAAGGAACGTTACTACACAGTGTATAGTTGTTGGGAAATGTGATAGTGGAAAATATACAGGATAATTAAGCAAACAGTGACTCACCTTATTCAATATGTTTAACTTTGGAATACTTGAGTAATTCTCTTTTAGCCAACATGAAAAAGGTCGAAAGGATTTTTGTGGGATTGATAAGATGACGAAGGCTGCTAGTGCTAGGTTGCAGCATGGCACAGGCAGCGCTCGGATGTGAACTGCCTGTGGCTGACGCTGCTGCTGAGCACAGGCTGCTTTAGCCTTGGGCTCCATCCAAACAGACCCATAGTTCTTGTATGGTAACATTATCAATAGACAAGAGTGAAGAGATAGCTTGGAGTTGTGGCATTTAGATTCAGATTTCTTGCTTCAATCATATGTTGTGGATTGTTATTAATTTGAACCTGCGAATAGTTTCAGTGAGTCACCGAGGTATCTCTTTTGTTGCTGATCTCTTCTGTCAAAATATTTTCTACTCTGATGGGGAGCATATCCTAATTCCCACAATAGTGGTTACTGGCTACTAACGGAGCCAAGTTGATACACAATGTTTTATCGTAAAGTATTCAATGGTTCTTGAACTCTATTTTATTTTTTTATTTTTATCATGTAACTCATGTTCGTATCTACTAAATGCAGAGTGAAGATTATACTGTGAATTCACGCCATCTGACACTTTTAGCACCACCTGCTGGTGTGTTCAACATGGAAATCGTTACGGAAATATTTCCTCAACTAAACACATCTTTGGAGGTACTTACTGCATTTCAATTGGACCACTGACTGTAACGTAGCATTACTTACACTGTGGACTAAAGGATGCGGTGTTTTTCGTTTTGCTTTTCTGTATCTACAGGGGCTCTACAAGTCAACTGGTAACTTTTGCACGCAATGTGAAGCAGAGGGGTTTCGGAAAATTACCTACTTTCAGGTAATTGATCATTCGTTCTCTGTAAAATTATTTCAGATTGGTGCCTTGAGTTTTCTCTATTGTTTATACATCTCTAATGTCGTGTACAATGTTTTTCTAAATGGTAAACGGTAGTTAGACGGTGACCCCACCTTTTAGTGTTTTTTCAGTTTAAACGGGAGTTTAAACTGGTTTAATCAAGCATAAAATGGGAATAAACGGTTTAAACGGCCTGAACGGCCTAAACGGAGACCCTCCGTTTACCGACTAAACGGGCCGTTTAAACCCATTTAGGCGAACATTGGTCATGTATGAATAAATGTAAGTTTGTTTTCTGATATGACATGTGCATCAAATATCATATTTTTCCTCCACTAAAGGCTACTCCCTCCATTTTAAAAATGTTCGTTAGGACATCAATTTTAGTTCAAAAATGAACTAGATTTGTTGTCCTAACGAAAATAAATTTAAGAACAGGGAGAGTGGCGGTTACCTTAGCTGGTTTCTCATTAGCACATGACATTTATTTTGATCTATTTTGAATGTCATCACAGGATCGCCCAGATGTTATGGCAAAATATACGTGCCGTATTGAAGCTGATAAAACTCTGTATCCAGTATTATTGTCCAACGGGAATCTTATTGAGCAGGGAGAACTTGCGGTATGGTAGCTTCATAACACAACCATCAGGTTAAAAACTGGATACTTACTACATGCCATTATTTTTTTTTTTTTGGGAACTGCAGGGTGGAAAGCATTATGCATTGTGGGAGGATCCATTTAAGAAACCATGCTACTTGTTTGCTCTGGTTGCTGGTCAGTTGGAATGCCGGGAGGACTCATTTATTACATGCTCAGGCCGCAAAGTAACACTCCGAATTTGGACTCCTGCCCAAGATTTGCCAAAAACAGCTCATGCTATGTATTCTCTCAAAGCAGCTATGAAGTGGGATGAAGAGGTTAGTCTGGATTCATTGTCTCATTTATTTGAACGACCGTCTCTTTGGTTAACCAGATAGCTAATACATTTAGCCTTTTGCATTGTGACAACCAGGTCTTTGGTCTTGAGTATGACCTTGATTTATTCAACATTGTTGTTGTTCCTGATTTCAATATGTAAGTTCCTTTTTCTTATCTGCATCAGCATATTTCAGATTTTTTTGGCAGTACGTATTGTACTGGTATTGTCTTTTTTCTGTTGGAGCAGATTCTGATCTTTTTGAACCCCTTAATTTAGTTAATGTAAATTGCCAATCACCCCCATTCTAATCTTTCATGACTCTTGAATAATATCAATGAATTGATAGAAATAACTCTTGTCAATTGCAGGGGTGCGATGGAGAACAAGAGCTTAAATGTAATATATTTACCTTTCCTTTGAAAATATCTGGACACTGACAAAATTTCTGATACTCTGATTTTTCAATTATAAACAGATATTTCAATCTAGACTTGTGTTAGCATCACCAGAAACAGCTACTGATGGTGATTATGCTGCAATTTTGGGAGTCATTGGACATGAGGTACATGCATTCATAAATATCCTTGATGTTTCTTTACTTGATCATTGAAAATTTGGTGGAGTCTGTTGTACTTACTGCTTGTTACTTTTGCAGTATTTCCACAACTGGACAGGGAATAGGTAACTGTTACATAATATCACCATTTACTATTCCTCCATATCTGATTGAGCATTTTTTCCACTCTTTTTCCTTTGTTTTTTTTTGAATCCTTTAATTTCATTATCTCAACAATATTGCAGAGTGACTTGTCGTGATTGGTTCCAGCTAACCCTGAAAGAAGGACTGACTGTCTTCAGAGATCAGGTACTCCTGCATACCTTCTGCACGTTGATTTTTCGTCATACTCACTTTATAAATTATTTGTGCAGGAGTTCTCATCAGACCTCGGCTGTCGTACAGTAAAACGCATTGCTGATGTCTCCAAACTCAGAATCTATCAGTTCCCTCAGGTTTCTCCATCTGCGCTCTGTCACTGCATTCCATTTTGTTCTTGCAAAACTGAAGAAACCTGCAGGAGCATGATTAATTTTGCTCATCCTATCACCTTTTCCATTGACAGGATGCTGGACCTATGGCACATCCTATTCGTCCGCATTCATATATCAAGGTGATTAGGCTGAATTATTCAGTCATTTTCATGGATTCCGCCAGTTTCAAGCACCGTAAATAGCTGATGTATAATTGTTTAATAATTTGATTGGCAGATGGACAACTTCTACACTGGTGAGTTTCTTTATCTCTAAAGTTTGTTGTATACTGTGACAGCACTAACCGATCAGTTGACCATATTCAACTGATGAAATCTTATCTGGTGAATCATCTCTATCACTTTGATGGTGAACAACTTGGCAGTGACGGTGCGTATTTTAAGCTGTTTTATGCTAATCAATCAATGATACTATAATGATTCGAATCCTTTGACACTAATTTGTTGCTTTCTCCTTTTCTATCCTATTGTCACGGCATTTCATCACAGGTTTATGAGAAGGTTTGTTTGTCTGACATTTTTCCTTTACAGTTTCCATGCCTTTTTTATAAAATCATAATGAGATGCGGCTTAACTTGTTATAGGGTGCTGAAGTTGTCAGAATGTACAAGACGATGTTTGGAGCATCAGGGTTCCGGAAGGTAAAAATCAAAGTTTATAAACAATGCTGATGATCTTACAGTGGTATATATACACTAGTTGTTTTTGGGCCAGTGTGGATGGGTCTCCTATACATACTTGACCACTATATTGCAAATCAAATCTTAGTAAAAAAGCATGAATTATATTAAAATAGTTTTTGTGGCAACTATAGAGATGCCTTTTTTGTATGTGACAAAGTTATATCCTTCTATATTTCGCAACCATTGAAGTGTTGAGAATTTTATTACACATACTTTTTTGTATCATATTTTAACAATTAATAGGTTCCATTGCTTGCAAATACAATGTTTCTTGCTTTGTTGAGAAATTGCCTTATATTGTGGATCTTCTGCATATATCTTGTTGCCATGGGACATATCGACGCTTCAATTGTTGATATGAGTTGCACCATTGCCAGTTTCTTTTTTCTTTTTCTTTTTTTTTTTGACCAATTTGTCTTTTGTGCAGGGCATGGATCTTTATTTCCAAAGGCATGATGGGCAAGCTGTCACTTGTGAAGACTTCTATGCGGCTATGTGTGATGCGAATAATGCCCAACTTCCAAACTTCTTACAATGGTAATATCTATCATTCTATCTCTCAGTAATGTGACAAAGTTAAATAAAATCTTATTGTGCAAGGGCCATCGAATAGGTACTCCCAAGCAGGCACACCTACAGTCAAAGTAGCATCTTCATATGATGCAAATTCCCACACATTTTCTTTGAAATTCAGGTTAGTATTCATACCCTCCAGCTTTAAAGTTTTCACCTTCAAAACTTAGTACTTCTGTGTGGAAATCGATCTTCTGTTTTGTCTTGTTTTATTCTTTTTTGTTCATGCATCTGGCATGTGGACTTTCCATATGCTGATACTTCTATTTTCTTCCTTTTGTCATAATATCTGAAAATGGTACTTTCTAACTGAATCTCTCTTATTTTCTTTTAATAAAGTCAAGAAGTGCCACCCACTCCTGGGCAACCGGTGAAGGAACCAATGTTCATACCTGTTGCTGTTGGGCTTGTTGATTCCAGTGGAAAAGATATGCCCCTAACTTCTGTTTACAGTGATGGAACAATACAAACACTCTCTAGTGATGGCCAGCCAGTTTTCACTACTGTGCTTCAGTTTAAAAAGGTAAAAGGAAATTTTATTCTCACTATACATAGCATGTTCTGCGGTCAGTCAAGGTGTAAGTTCTTTTACCTTAACTTCTTCATGGGTTTTACATTCTGAATCCATTTTATAGGACCTCAAATTTTGTAGAGGTTAAGATTTGAGTCCTATTCAAGTTATTGCCCTGTGGTTGACATGAAGACACCTAGCTGTATTTCTATTTGCTCTAGATAGACTGATTGTTTTGTCTTTTCTAGGGTAATTTGACTAATTGTTTGTTCATATCCCTACCTTATATTTGAGCTTGCTTTTATTATTCAGAAAGAGGAAGAGTTTGTATTTAACAACGTGCCTGAAAAGCCAGTTCCTTCCTTGTTGAGGGGATACAGTGCTCCTGTCCGTCTTGATTCTGATCTGAGTGAGAGTGACTTATTTTTCTTACTTGCCAATGATTCAGATGAATTTAACAGGTTTGTTCTTGTTTACTGAAGATGATTTTGTTAGTTTTATTAGAGTTCAACTTACGTCTTTCTTTCCATTTCCTAGATGGGAAGCTGGGCAAGTTTTGGCACGCAATTTGATGCTGAGTCTTGTGGCTGACTTCCAGCAGCAGAAAACTCTTGTCTTAAATTCAAAGTTTGTTGATGGACTTAGATCAATTCTGCGCAATACAAGCTTGGATAAAGTGAGTATTCTTTTTGGCCTAAATGATCCATGGCACCTATTTCAATTACAAAATGGCTATTGTGATTTCATATAGGAATTTATTGCGAAAGCAATTACCTTACCTGGTCAAGGGGAGATTATGGATATGATGGCAGTTGCAGATCCTGATGCAGTTCATGCTGTCCGGACCTTTATTAAGAAGGATCTTGCATTGCAACTCAAAGATGATCTTCTTGCAGCTGTAAGTGGCATGGCACCAGCTAACCCCTATCCTCTTTGAGAATATAGCCAACTTTGTATTCTTTACCTTTTTTGGGGCACATTTTGACGTTCTTCATTACTATTGATGTCTGTAATCCTTTTCATGTAACATCATGTATTTTTTTACTTGTTCACAGGTTGCAAACAACAGAAGTTCCGAGGCTTACACATTTAATCATGATAGTATGGCACGGCGTGCATTGAAGAATACATGTCTTGGTATATATACTTTTTCTCTTTGAAAAATAGTTGTGATGCAACTTGGGTATTATGCTTTAGGGATCACCTGGCCTTAAATATATGTTTATGGTGTACATTGTAGCCTACCTTGCATCTCTTAATGAGCCTGATGTCATTGAATTGGCGCTGCATGAGTACAAGTCTGCGACTAACATGACAGAGCAGTTTGCTGCCCTAGCAGCTTTGTCTCAAAATCCTGGCCAAGTTCGCGATGATGCCCTTTTGGATTTCTACAACAAGTGGCAGAATGACTATTTGGTAAGATATACACTTACAAGTATTGATTGTACAGATGAAGAAATAATCTCAATGTGACATTTTTTTTCACACTCAACTTTTATATGAAGTGGTTAATTGTATTTGTTTTTCTGCCCAATAGGTTGTGAGCAAGTGGTTTGCTCTTCAAGCTACCTCTGACATTCCTGAAAATGTCGATAATGTTAAGAAGTTGCTATCTCACCCTGCTTTTGACATGCGGAATCCCAACAAGGTACTGCATGCTGTTACCTGTAACTTTTATCTCACTATGTATTTGTGATATGGAAGTCTGAGCGATGGATTTCTCGAGATTCAGGTATACTCTTTAATTGGGGGATTCTGCGGGTCAGCTGTGAACTTCCACGCAAAAGATGGTTCTGGGTACAAGTTCTTGGGCGAAGTAGTTTTGCAGCTTGACAAGATAAACCCTCAGGTCAGTTGTTGTTCACGTCCTTCTTAAGACATAAAATATGCCTCTCTCATACTATTATCTTGTGCTTAAGGCTTGGGTTAATTTTATTATTAGCTGACAATTGCTTTGTTGGATTTGGAAAATAGGTGGCCTCCCGCATGGTTTCAGCATTTTCTCGGTGGAGGCGATATGACGAGACGAGACAAGCTCTTGCTAAGGTCACCTTTCCTACCTCTAGTGTGTGGAGTAGTAATACAACTAGAAAATCTATGCGGCAATTGCCGCGCTTTTCGTGTATATTTTTATTGTGCACCTTAGTTGAAGCAGTATATTTTAAATTTATTATTTAACAAATAAAAGTATAGTTGCCTTGATATGAATAACAAAGTTCAATAAATATATACTCTAGTCTAAAAAACAAGTTGTCGATATGGTCTTCGAAGCATAAGTATGATCTTTGTTATATATAAAATATTTAATAAAAAGGAGCATTGGTGTATTTTTTAAAAAGTATTTTAAAACAAATTATTTCTAATTTTTTAATTTAATAAATTTAAAATTATTTTTAATTTATATTGGCAATGTTTGATTAAAATATTGCTTTCAAAGCTACTATTTTTTAGACCGGAGTTGTAAGCGGAAAAAAGATTGAATTTTAGTTTTCATAAGTAATCAAAGAGTATTTTTAAGAGATAAAACAATTTAAGTTATTTAAATATATATTTTTATTACATATAAAGGTTTTTAATTGTAATATATACTTGCAAGACATAGAAGTAGAGTAAATTTATTAAAACTTCTTTTATATCTTTTAGAATAATTTTATTGAATTTATAGTAAAAGTAAATTTGATTTAACAAAACAGTTACAGTTAATTTTTTATATATATATGTTATTGTCTATGTGTACTAACATATACTCTCTTTATTATTTCTAAATTATTGTTTACCGTTGATTTTTAATATAATTTTTGACTATTCAACTTATCTAAAAAATTAATTTAAATATGTAAAATTTTAAGTTGTGATTCAAATAACTTTAATGATAAAGTAAATTATAATATATAAAATTTATAAAAAAATTAAATATGATCATAGTCAAAATTAATGTTAAATCTGAAAAATCTAAAGCGATGGCATGGTCATTCACGTCTGCTCTCGTCGAGTAGAAGCACGCTTCTATCGAGGAAAATATTTTTTTTCTTTTTTTTAATATTCATCGTTAGATTTTAATTCGACGGTTAATATTTTTTAAGGGACGTGACATAGCTTTATAAATATATAAAGATAGGCCGGTATATATGATGAGTATATATGAAGGGTTCTTTGGTTTGTGATGCAGGCCCAGTTGGAGATGATCATCTCTGCCAATGGACTTTCGGAGAATGTGTACGAGATAGCATCGAAAAGTTTGGCAGATTAGTTGACTAGGTTGCCTTGTCAATTCAGAGACGGTATGTTTTGGGAAGATGCTGGCAGCCTTGAATTTTTATGTGGCATAATAACCTGTTGGCCAACTATACTATTGTGTACCGATCAGGCTCAAAACGTACAGTTTGGACTTTGTTATGTTTCCTCTCGATTGTTCGCATCAGCTTTTGTTGTGTTCGAAATAGCCAACTGCCAAGCAGTGTTCTGGTGTTATCCAGGCCCGGCAGGACGGTTCCAATAGTGCCTGGACTTCCGTTGCCTGATTAGCTTACAAGGTCTTGTTTAGCTGCAGTACCAAATTTCAGTAAATATGAAGGCTAATATATAATTCTGAAGCGCACGGATAGTACCGATGAATATTTGTCAAAAAGGTAGAATCCGTGCAATAAAATTGGTTCCCTGTTGCACAGACGCAGCTTCGCGTCCAAACCGTGTGGTGCGTGATTCCTTCCTTTCCCGTCACAAAAGTGAGGGGGTCTTTTTTTTTTTTTCCGGAGCAAGAACAATCCGCGTCGAAACCGTGTCATAAAGTCATGTTTCACAAAACCCAATCCAAGCGCATCTTGATAGGGCATGGGGGATTGCCTGGCGCATCTTTTAAACCTCCGTTGGAATATAGGAATTGTTTTTAAGTATGAAATTGTGATTCCTATGAAATTCATATGTTACAAACAAAACTTAAATAAAATTATTTTGGTTCAAATAAATAGAAACCATTTGCAACTACGCTTAAGCTTCAAGCGGCTGTGGCCACCGCTGTCATCTAGAGCAAGTTTGTTCGATGAGCTTTGGTGTGCTGCAGTTGCAGTAAGCCGAACGAGCCTGTTAAGTTTTCGTGATCCTTAATCCCTAAGTAAATAAAAAATCACAGATCAATCAAGCTAGAAGAATGCAATGCAAGAAGAAACTGACCGGACCAAAGGCAACGGCTGGCGGGAAACGCAACCCATCCGGTCATCCTCCCTCGCTGACGACGCCCGGTTCAAAGCGTGGGGCCCACAAACGAATTTGAGTTTTATTTCCCTTATTTTAGAAACTTATCCCTTAGTCCCCGTCAGGACCAACTTCTCATATATACTCAAAACTCAAATATTTATCTCTTTTATATATTTTTTCTGTTAGTGAGATTATCTTTTTGCTCTTTGGACAATTTTACTCTCAAATGACATCTTTTGTACCTAAAATTAAACAAAATAAATAAGAGTTATCATTTTTCTTTATTATTAATTAATTAATTAATCAAAAGTTATTTTTTTTATTTTTTTGTCTGTAAGTCCGGTGATTATGGTGGAAGTATTTTGATCCTTTGAACAAATATGATGCCGTTAAATTTAACAAAGTTTATGTAGCTAACAGAAAAAGGCGTAAAAAAATTGAGTTTTAAAATATGGGTATGCACCAGCTTGAGACTTACAAATAAGAGATAAGTTTATAGAATAAAAGAAAATAAGAAATTTACTCATTTACTCTTATATAAATCCCCCCCAACTCCATCGGCCCACCCCATTCGAGAGCAGAACAGAGCTCAGCAAGAGCAGAGGAGCACCAATCGATCAGAGATTCACAGTAACACGAGAAAGGAGATGGGTTCCCGCTACGAGGTGGAGGTGACAGTGGAGTCCGCCCGCGACCTCAAGAACGTGAACTGGCGCAACGGCGACCTCCAGCCGTACGTGGTCCTCTGGATCAACGACGACGGGCCCAAGTGCTCCACCCGCGTGGACCTCGACGGCGGCGAGAACCCTGATTGGGACAACGAGAAGGTGGTCGTGCCCCTCCCGCCCTCTGCTACCCGCCTCGAAGACGCCGTCCTCTACGTCGACGTCGTCCACGCCAACGCCGCCGAGGGCGTCAAGCCGCTCGTGGGCTCCGCTCGCCTCCCGCTCCGCGACTTCCTCGACGAAACCGGCGGTGGGATCGGAGGCAAGGTCTCGCGCACGCTGCGACTCAAGCGGCCCTCTGGACGGCCGCAGGGACGGCTCGACGTCCGCGTCGCCGTCCGTGAATCTGCGCGCTACTACGACCCTACTGCGAGTGCGAGCCCGTACCCCGCGCCGCCATACGCAGGATCACGCGACGCCTTTTACGGCCAGCCGGGGCCGTACGCCGCGCCGCCGTCCGGGTACCCTGCCGCCGCCGCTGCTGCCGGGGCAGGCTACGGCTACGGATACGGTGGGCCGCAGCAGGCTTACGGTTACGGCGCCCCTCCTCCTCCTCCTCCTCCGGTGACCACGGCGGAGTACAGCACGGCTCCTTCTGAGAAGAGCAGCGGCGGGAAGATGGGGATGGGCACGGGGCTGGCTGTCGGCGCGGCGGCGGGGGTTCTGGGCGGGCTGGCGCTGGCGGGAGGGGCCAGCTACCTGGAGGACAAGTTCGAGGACAACGTGGCGGAGAAGGCGGAGGACGAACTCGCTGCCAGGGACGACGAAGACTACTAAGGGGTAGATCCATGGGACTCTCGAGACAAAAAAAGAAAAGAAAAATAAATCAAAGACAGACAGACAGACATGTGTGACGCAGTTGATTTGACATGCATGGAGAGATTACCATACCTTCTTGTGGACTACAGTAATTATAATTAATAATTACTTTTTATTACTACTTGTAAAAACAGATTCGCCTATGGATGTTTGGACAATATTCTGGGCCGCAAATTTGGTTCTTGAAGCGGCCCATGGACTGAGTGGGCGTCCGCCCCGCCAATGGGCCGCTTCATTGACAGGCTTGCTCATCATGGGCCAGATTTTACATATCTATATATAGGAGTAGGAAAGAGTGATGAATTCCATCCATCGTGTGCAAATACAAATTGCAATGCATCAGAGACAGAAGAAGCTTTGCTTTGCTAATTGCTGCTACTACTACTACTGGACTAGTACCACCGTGTCCACCGTGTACTTTCTCCAGCACAGTCATCAATCCATCCATCCGCCGCCATTACTGCATCTGCGTGCCACGGTCAGTCCGTCGTCGTCGTCTTCTTCCTCGGGCCAGAACCAGAACCGGTCCCGGTACAGACATGTCTGCGATCACAATCTGCGGGTAAATTAGTTCTACTACAAGGATTGATCTGCGTACGTCACTCGCTCAGCATAGTATACTGCGCGGTTGGAATTTGGATAGGAAAGGAGAGTGATGAAGCCTGCTGCAGGACGGACCCGGCATTGCATGTTCATACAACAAATGCAGCTTAACCTGCAGGCATTCATCCTCGATGCACACCCAACGAATCAAGCCGCTCCATCAATTCAAATCTAGATACTAATCAAAGTTACTCCATTACATCGAGGGCAAATTAAATTCATACCATTACAATTTTACACACTTTAAAATATATTATTCATATATCAATGACAGATGAGATTTTTAAAAACTGTCATATATATATATATATTTTAAATTTTATAAAATTGTAATAAGTATGTATCAAATTAATTTTTTCATTAAACTTGAACTTGGTAAGATCTGTTGCACAGAAGCAGCAGTACGAACGTGGACATGAAGGCCCAGGGGTACAACTACTGGGGATGGAGGCTCGCGCTATATAGGGTTATTAAGCTCTGCTGTAAGAAACTGTCGGCCGGCCGGAGGGAGGAGGAAGAAGAAGAAAACGATCGAAGAATTGAATGTGCACCTCTCCCTCCCAACCGAACCATCTACCGTCCTCCTCCGATTCAATTCCTCTCTCCGCCGGCTGGCTGCGTCTACTCTCGCGTCGGCGATTAATGGCTGACCCACCTCAACCTCCGTCTTCCCTTCCCCCTATATCACTCACCAACCTACGACCTACAGGCACACAGCTTCGATCTCTGTGAGCAGAAGCAGAGCAAACAACAGAAACAAGCAATGGCCGTGGTAGATCAGGAGCCTCCGGCGGTCACCGTGACCGCCACCCGCACCGTCGCGCCGTCCAAGAACCGCTGCACCCTCGCCACCTTCGACCTTCCCTACATCACATTCTACTACAACCAGAAGCTGCTCCTCTACCGCGCCCCCGACAGCTTCCCCGACGCCGTCGCGCGCATGACGGCAGCGCTAGCCGACGCGCTACGCGTCTTCTACCCGCTCGCAGGCCGCATCCGCCAGGAAGCCGATGGAGCGCTCGTCGTGGAAGGGGACGAGGGCGCCGAAGTCCTCGAGGCCGAAGCGCAGGGCGTCTCCGTCGACGACCTTGCCGGAGGGGAATGCGGCGAGGAGGCGGAGAGGATCATGCAGGATCTCGTGCCGTACACCGGCGTCATGAACCTCGAGGGGCTCCGTCGACCACTGCTCGCCGTGCAGGTCACAGATGACTGGAGTACTCATCTGCATTTACGGACGAGGTAAAAAAATCGCACACGGTCAGTGAACTGAACTACCAGCTCCTTGTGCAGTTCACGAAGCTGGATGACGGGCTGGCCGTTGGTTGCGCCTTCAACCACGCGGTGCTGGACGGCACCTCCACCTGGCACTTCATGTCCTCCTGGGCCGAGCTCTGCCGCGGCCTCCCGCAACCGTCGCTGCCGCCGGTCCACGATCGCTCCCTGGCGGGTTCTGTCCGCGTGCGCCTCGACCTGCCGCCGTCCGCCGAGGCGCACGAGAAGACCGACCCCAACGGCCCCAAGAAGGCGCTCGTAGCCCGCGTCTTCTCCTTCCCGGTGGCCACCGTCGCCGGTATCAAGGCCGCCGCCAACGCCGCGCTGCCGCCGGGCGCCAAGCCCTTCTCCACCTTCCAGTCCCTCGGCGCGCACATCTGGCGCGCCGTCTCCCGCGCGCGCGGCCTCGGCCCCGCTGACATCACCGCCTTCGCCGTGTTCGCCGACTGCCGCTCCCGCCTGGACCCGCCGCTGCCTCCGGCCTACTTCGGCAACCTCATCCAGGCCGTGTTCACGGGCGTTCCGGCCGGGATGCTCCTCGGCGGCCCACCCGAGCTCGCGGCGGGGCTGCTGCAGAAGGCCATCGACGAGCACGACGCGGCGGCAGTCACCCGGAGGCTGGAGGAGTACGAGGCGGCGCCCAAGCTGTTCCACTACAGCGACGCAGGGCCCAACTGCGTGGCCGTCGGCAGCTCGCCGCGCTTCAAGGTGTACGACGTGGACTTTGGGTTCGGGCGACCAGAGCGCGTGCGCAGCGGTGGCAACAACAAGTTCGACGGCATGGTGTACCTGTACCCGGGGCGCGGCGGGGACGGCGGCATCGACGTCGAGCTGGCGCTGCAGCCGGAGCCCATGAACAAGCTCGAGAAGGATGCAGACTTCCTCCTGCAGCAGCCGGCATTCTGATCTGACATAATCTACTCAATAATAAGAGAAGCGCTTGAAATTGCATTTCTCCATTTGCATTGGTATGAATTATTAGGTCTCATGGATGGATGATTGCTCGGCTTCGGCTCCTACTTTGTACTCCTACCAGTATGTATGTCGCGGGTCTTTCTTCTTGGAAGCGTTACTTGCATGTGTTGTTGGATTGCCTTATTATACTAGGAGTACTCTTATAAATGAAAGATGGATTATGGATGATAATTACGTTTGCGTAGTAAACCACGATGAATATTTACTTTTACTCCAATGAGAGAAAGATCTTCCTTCGAATTTAGGCCTCCTTTTAAAAACGAGATTTTTTTTTTGTTTTTTTTTAAATTGAGCTGATTACTGTGAATTTTTTGTAAAAATTCTATAAAATTTTTGCGTTTCAAACGAAGCTTTAGTCAGTGATGATGTACTTAATAAAGGCGGCAGAAACCACCGTATTTTCTATCTCTTTGATTTTTTTTTTCAGTAGACTAATTTTCAGCCAAATAAAATTTAAAAATTTAAAATAAACTCAACTAACTGTTCAAACCACTCCAAACCACAATGAATATTTACATTTACTCCAATGAGAGAGATATCTTCCTTCAAATTTAGGCCTCCTTTGGAACTGTGAAAAATTTCCCCTTTTTTGCATTTTTTTAAAACTAAATTGATTTCTGTGAAATTTTAATAAAATTTATGTGAAATTTTAATAAAATTTCTGCGTTCAAATAAGGCCTTAGTCAGTGATATGTACTCCCAAGCATGATTAATAAAGTCGGCAGAAACCACCGTGTTTTCGATCTCTTTGATTTTTTTTCAGTTCACTAATTTTCAGCCAAATAAAATTTAAAATAAATTTGTTTACCAATTTTTTCCCCAAACTACTCAACTAACTGTTCAAACCGCTCTGTCCAAACTACAATACGGCCCTCTTCATGCGCCCAACTTCTGAGATCCACAGTCATCGATTGCCAAGACAGTGGATCCGACGCATTCTCAGCCCTCTGCCCAATCTCGAGCCTGCTCATTTAAGATTTTTATGGTGGTTTGCTGCGTAAGTTTGTTTTGGGCAGCCGCAAGCAAAACACCACTGGTAAGAGCAACTTCAAGAGACTCTTTAAAACATTTTTCAGAAGTAAATATGCTTTTTTTTTTTATAAAATAACATTCCAATGGACTCTTTTTTTCTATTCATTTTTCTTTTAGGTCTGGAATTGAATTCAAAATCAATTACAATTTAGACATAGATTAATTAAGTTAATATAGTTATATATAAAATATATTTGTATATTTATTGTAGACATAAATTAAGTAAATATACTTGTATGTTAGAGAATAGAATTATAGCATAATTATCTATATAATCTATTTTTATCTTTTACTCTATGAATTTGAGATAGACGTTATCTGTGAGCTTGAAAAAATTGTGAAATATTAAATTCAAAGCTAAATAATCTGTAGATTTTAATTTCTCCAAAATAAAGCAATCCAAACAGCTCTTAGTAATTGAATTCAGGCCCATTACAATTCTCACGTTATTCTGTAATTCTTGCTCTTCAGCTCTGCCTAGCGCATGCGGCTCGCCATCGATCATTCTCGTGCATTCCTCCACGGCCTGCACGACTTCGTCCAGGAGCTCATCCAACGGCCGGCTCATCTCTCCCGCTGAAGGACGATGCTGATGAGTATTTCTCGTCCTCTCCGTATAAAGTTTGAATTACGAAAACTAGTAGTGCTACTTTAGAGAATCTGTTGGATTCTTGTAGTTTTTGAAGGGGTGATTTATTTTAAAGAAGAATTAAAATCAGTAGATTTAGTATTTATTTTAGGATTTTCTTTTTCCATTATACTAAACACAAATTTATTCTTTTGCTCCTGACCCCCAAAACCTAAACAGACGTGGAGCACTCCCGTCCCGAGTCCCGACTGCTGCGTCGCCCGGCCGCCCCGAACCCTAACCCTAGCCTGCGGCGCCGCTGCTCGCCGTGACACGCCACCGGCCGGCGCTCTGGCGCGTGAGCTTCTGTCGCGCCCCGCTCCTGCACGAGCCCCGCACCTCCAGAGGCGCTCGCGTCGCGGCAGCCCAGGCGCGTCCCGCTCCTGCACGAGCCACGCCGGAGCTCTAGGAGGTGAGGGGGCAGGGTAGTACTCGGTGGTGAGGTTAGAGAGGACGCCTTACCTTGCCCTATTGGTAGATCCGCTTCTGCTTCCAGATTTGGAGAGTCATTTTCAGGATGTCTTGGTTCCCAATCGAGAATGATCCTGGTAATATTGATTTCTGTCCTGTTCACTCTTCTTTAGTCGTCTATGACATAAAAAAAAAATAACGCCGAGACCTCTTTCTGTCTACTGATAATCATCAAACTCTGCTGCTTTGTTTTAGTTTTATGCTGATACTAAAGCATTCATTCACACCATCGTTTAGTTACTTCAATAGCAGCGTTTCATAGTACTTCTCCCAGAATAAAATTTTCATATAACTACGTGCCAAGAGCTTGAATAAGAACTACACAAAGTTACCCCTGAAAAATGATGTTTTCAAGTCAAATCAGGAATCAAAGTTTGGCTCTTGCACCGGTTACACCTCAGTGAGCGCCAAGGTTTTTCCAGACTTTGTACTCGAGTAAAAAAAATGCTTATTCTCGATTTCATGTATATCTGCCTTTTTGTTTGGGTTGTAACAAGAACGTCCTCATGTTAATTTCTATCTTTAGCATTGTGATTGGAATGAGAGAAGGTAAAACAAAGAATCTAGACCTTACATACTCCAAATGATGTACATTTTCTTTAATCTGACAAAATAGGAAATGAACTCTCAAGATCTTTACATCTTGTACAGGTGTTTTCACTGAACTGTTGCAACAGATGCAAGTCAGGGGTCTTCAAGTAAGTAACCAACTGCTCTCATACTATGAGTTTTTCAGTTTGGAACAGTAACCCCAACTTTTGGCAGTATAGTTCAATACATTAGGGCTGGAGTTCTGATAAACGTTATACATGTTTGTATCGTATCAATGTGAGGATGGGATGCGTCTTACCTGTCCAGGATTGTTGGCAATTATACACTCTGATATTAGAAGTTAGAGTATCTAACATAGGTTTGCATGGTAAGCTCTTCAGGGCAGACATTCTGACCTACTCCATGATTTATGAATTATGATGAATAGTTTGTATGATGAAACTGCACTAACAAGTGGTTAATGCCATTTAAACACATAAATGGCTTTTTTGTATCGGCCTAGCTATCAAATTTTGTTTAACATAGCAGTTAGGTTTCCTTGTGCCATGTTAGCAAGGCTTTTACAAGGAATTAACAATCTTCATTTAGAACTGTTCTGTTAGCTAAGCATACTACTTGGAGAATAACATAGGGATGTCCTGCTTTTTGCTTAATATTTTGAGACTTAGATCCTTTTGTAGTGATTCAAAACTCAGCACATCATGATATGCTATGTTGCTTATTTTCCTTAACAGGTTGATGAACTCTACTCACTTGACCTGGATGCCCTGAACAATCTTCAGTATGTTATTTTTACTACATCCAGCATTACCATGGATACCTTTTTTTTTCTGTTTCAATGGTGCCAAAATTCTACTGGTGTTTGCCAGGCCAATCTATGGGCTCATTGTGATGTACAAATGGCGACCTCCAGAAAAAGATGAGCGTCCTGTTATCAAGGAGCCAATCTCAAACCTTTTCTTTGCTAACCAGGTCAGAACCATTGATTTGTTGAATGAACTCTTGCTGCCTTTGCTTTGCTGCATCCCTTCTATAACCAACCCATTCTTCACCTTCAGATAATCAACAATGCGTGTGCAACCCAAGCTATCATTTCGGTCCTCTTGAACTCTCCTGGCATCAGTCTTAGTGATGAGCTCAAAAAACTTAAGGAGTTTGCAAAGGATTTGCCTCCTGAGCTAAAAGGATTGGCTATAGTCAACAATGAAAGCATTCGCATGTGCAGTAACTCATTTGCAAGGTCAGAAGTCCCAGAGGATCAGAAGTCTAGTAAAGATGATGACGTCTACCATTTTATAAGTTATGTTCCAGTGGACGGTATTCTGTATGAGCTTGATGGGCTAAAGGAAGGACCCATAAGCCTGGGGAAATGCCCTGGTGGTGTTGGTGAGGTGGGGTGGCTAAGGATGGCACAGCCAGCCATTCAAGAACGCATTGATCAGTTCTTTCAGAATGAGATAAGGTTCAGTGTGATGGCCATAATAAAGAACCGGAAAGAGATGTACACTGCAGAGCTGAAAGAACTTCAGAGGAAGAGGGAGACCCTTTTGACACAAATGGCTGATCCTTCTGCCGGTAGGATGGTGCCTTCTGTTGAACAGTCACTAGCAGAGGTTGCTGCTCAGATTGAGGCTGTGACAGAGAAAATCATAATGGAGGAAGAGAAGTCGAAGAAGTGGAAGACAGAGAACATCAGGAGGAAGCACAACTACGTACCGTTCTTGTTCAATTTCCTCAAGATTCTTGAGGAGAAGCAGCAGTTGAAGCCCCTGATAGAGAAGGCAAAGCAGAAGTCTCAAAGCCCCAGCCATAGGTAGTACGATACTTGTGCTTGCTTGTAGAGATGGCCTCTGTTTCCTTGGCTGCTGGATTTTAATTTTATTGAGTCATCAATGTATATGCGAATTATGCATCTTTCAGTTGTCTTGTATTTCTCTGAAATCGTCTATGGAACTCGGCGCAAATTGCATTTACGAATGAGTAGTAGCACTGTTTCATTTACAGTACTGGCGGAGACACATGATATCGTCCTTGAGATGCTTCATTGCAGAGATGAGCTCCCGTCAATACTCTAGCATGTCAAATGTGACGTTTGTCAAATTAATGCCGTTTCACTTGCCAATTTCTTGTCAGTTTAGTAAACGAAGTGACCAATACTTCTAACAAGGTTTACAAAACCGTTCAAAACTGGTTGGTTTTTTAATTTTCGGTGAAACTAGTTCGGTTCGGTTTTCGTTTTAAAATTTTAAAAAATATTTAAAAAATTCGGAATACTGAAAACTGGTCGGGAAAATTGATCGGGCTAACCGGTGGGTTTCAAATTTTAAAATCTAAAACCGAAAAAACCAGCTGGTTACTGTAGCAGTTTGTTTAAATTTTGAATTTTCGATTTAAAGCGGTTGTCGATCGATTTTTTTCTGTTTTCGCGATTTTCATTAAACCGATACCAACTGGTTTTAGCGGTTTAAAGAAAATCATATCCCTAAGCGAGAAAAATGACTTATTCATCAGAAAAAAATAATACTATGTTTTTTTAGCTTAAAAAGAATACTAGTATCTGGGGTAAAGCAGGACGACATCCTGCTATATCCTGGCTGGGTAGCTAAATTAGGCCTTGCACGACATATCTGTTTTGAGTACTCTCAAGTCCATGCATTTTTATTCCACTGGCCAGTCCAGCACTCAAGCTGCTGCAATTATCTATGTGTGAGTCTGGAAGCAAGTGGCCCCACAGGTCAGTGCCCCGGCTTTGACGAACCAAACTCGCTTAATAAGGTTTATTAAGATAGCTGATAGCATATGCATGCATGCTGAGCTGCTGCCTCGAAGACACAATCAAATGGGATTTAATTTAACAACTCCCAACAGGGCCAGAAAAGCAGCCATTGATATATATAGTATTTCCTCCAAAGGACCAAGTAAACAAGCATTTGATCTGGGCATATGATTCCTCTTCTTACATTTGCCCGAGAGAGAGAGAGAGTTTAGTATTAGATTTCTGACAAGATGGTCATTCATGCATAACAGTGTGTGTCACCTTTCGGGCTAGGTATCATATGAGGGAGGTGTCAAGTAGGGACGTTGTCAACAGGGAAACCGTTACAAGACCGGTTTTGATTTTCGACAAAAACCGATCAACTAGTCGATTGGTTTACCGTTTTGCTACAGAACTTCGATACGGTTTTTAACTAAAGCTGGTGCTTCGATAATATTGAATCGAACCGATTTTATCGGTTTTTGTGAGAACCAGCCGGTTTTGACTGGTTTTAAAAACGCTGGATGTCCATGCTCGCGGTTGACCTGCCTTAGCTTGCTTCATCTCCCTCTTCCGACTTCACAAATCTCCTCGCCCCCTTCCCTTTCCTTAGCTTCCTCCTCTAGCAGGTAGCTAAGGTCGATCGATTTCATACCGTATCCATTCCTGCGTGGCTGTTCAATCGCAATAAGCCAAGAATTATTGAGAGAGAGAGAGAGAGAGAGAGAGAGAGAGAGAGGGGTAGATGATGGGAAGCAGCAGCATGATCCCTCCAGTCCCAGGATCTGGAGGAAATCCTCCCTACTTCCTGCAGCAGCAGCAACAGCAGGATCTGTTCCATGCCCAGCTTGATGGCATCGTTATGGACGGCGGCGGCGCGTTCATGGAGCCGCCGGCGGCGGACGCGCACTGCCACGCGCTGCTCTACAACCTGTCGGTGCTCAAGGACAAGGTGCAGCAGCTGCAGCCGCTGGTCGGCCTTGCGGTTGCGCACGACGGTCCGGTGGCCGCTGCGTCCTCCGGGGCCGCCGCCGTCATCCAGGAGATCATCAGCGCCGCATCCTCGATGATGTACGCCTTCCAGCAGTTCTACTGCCACGCATCTGACCAGCAGGCGGTCCAGCTCGTCGATGGTCACTACAAGGAGAATCACAGCAGCGGTGGCTGCGGTGACCAGCAGCCGCAGGCGGCCGTCATCGACCAGGCTGTGAATGTGAATTTGATGCCGCAGCAGCAGCACCAACACGGTGCCTGCAGCAAGCAGACGGCCGACACGGCGGCGATCATCGACCTCGACGCCGCGGAGCTGCTGGCCAAGTACACGCACTACTGCCAGGTGTGCGGCAAGGGGTTCAAGCGCGACGCCAACCTGCGGATGCACATGCGTGCGCACGGCGACGAGTACAAGAGCAGCGCCGCCCTGGCGAACCCGGCCAAGGGGGGAGACGCGGCGGCGGCACCGCCAGTCAAGTCGTACTACTCGTGCCCGCAGGAGGGTTGCCGTTGGAACAGGAAGCACGCCAAGTTCCAGCCGCTCAAGTCGGTGATCTGCGCCAAGAACCACTACAAGCGCAGCCACTGCCCCAAGATGTACGTGTGCAACCGGTGCAACCTCAAGCACTTCTCCGTGCTCTCCGACCTCCGCACCCACGAGAAGCACTGCGGCGACCACCGCTGGCTCTGCTCCTGTGGCACCTCCTTCTCCCGCAAGGACAAGCTCATCGGCCACCTCGCGCTCTTCGCCGGCCACCACCCTGCCGTGCCTTTAGACAGCAGGCACGCCACTAACGGCAAGAGGTCGTCGTCGTCCATCGACGCCGGCGCAGCAACACGGAGGTGAGGTGCCTCAACAGATTCAAGGCGTGATCAGCCAGGTACGATGAATATGTCAAAGTGTGCAAAATGCAGCTTAATTATATAGGACAGTTTGGATTCATTGCTCCTGTTGCTACATATGCGCGCGCGCGCGCGTGTATATATATATATATATACTCGTACGAATGAAACAATTGTCAACTGTTTCTGCGTATTGGGATTGCATGGTCGCGGTAGCATCTTTTCCAGTGTGTACTGAAATATGGCAAAGTGTAACTAGCTTGTTTACTAACTTTGCAAACTCTAGTCAGTAGAATGGAAATCCCGAATAATAAATACTCCTATGTTCCTGTATCGTGTGTACATTTCATGCGTGCATGAGCAACTTGCTTAGAAGCCTTCGACTGTCAGTCCACTGAAGAATGGAGTGATAGTTAGCTGATGAAGCAGGCATCTAATTGGTCTTATTTTAGAAAAAGTATATATTGAGATGCATTATTTGTCTTATCAGAATTTGCAGCAATTGATGACGATTTAAATCGATCTATTTAGTGTAGTCCAGTGTTATTTCATGATTGACAAGAAGTTACAGCTTTTACAACAATATTGACTAACCTAATTTCCCGACATAACCCGACAATATACCATGGGATCTGAAATATTCCATGACGATCGCACAAAAAGATTTCGTGAAACATGAAAAGCGTTGGCTGTAAATGTGAGGAACCGTTTACATGGTAGTATAACCCATGCGGCCATGCCATTGCGTTGGCTGCAGCCGTAAATGGGGAAGACATCAAATTAGTTGAATGCTTCTTTTTTGGATAATGGAAAAGTGTTCTAGAGTTGATTTCATAAGAGACTAATTACATCCAATTATTACAAATTATCCGTTCATCCGTCTGCCCACTGTCAGACTATGAATAGTGACTGAATAAAAATCACCAACATAGCTCATGAACGATTAGAAACTATTAATCAATCCTATTGCTAAATCTTCATTCATGATTGATAAATACATGCAGGACGAGTACATGTCTCAATGTGTCTAGTCTAGCTGCATGCATCCTGCATATATCGTTGTTTTTGATCATCTTCTCTCCATTGTAGCTGCCCACGAAATGGGAGCCATAGGTCCCTCTGGATATATAGGAAGTTAAATTCTTTTGGAGCCTGTATTTTTTTTTTCCTCAAACAAATAATTCGGGCCAAAGGTCTCAGCCGCACCACTTTGGACGAACTGCTCAAAGATTTATAAATCGACGGAATATATAGAATTACCATGTTGTGCATTTTTTTTTTTTTGAGAGAGAAGCCTTCTATGCAGATTAATTACTTGATAGGGCCGCCCTTCCAAGGTTCAACCTTTAAACAAGGTTGTGAGGAGTTGATGAACTTCTCAAAAGAAATTCTTAATTGCCAGTTCATTTAAAAGGCTACCAAAGATAACAAATAAGTAAAAGATAAATATAAATATACTCCTATATAGTAGCATGTCCCTTTACAATCCCTCATTATTCTTGCATCTAGCACATGCATAGGTTTCTAGTGCCAGTGTTGAACTTGTACCATTTCTGTTTTCGAATGCCAGTGTTGAACTCGTACCATTTCTCTTTTCGAGTGCCAGTGTTGAACTTATACCATTTCTCTTTTCTAGTGCCAGTGTTGAGCTTAATTCCTAATAGAGATGAATGAATATGAGCAAATTTCCCTTTGTTTGGTCGACCAAGTATCTTGTTTTGCTTTTAAGCAAATTAAGAGGAATTCTTTGTCCATATCAGGCGTGGCAAACTAGTCTTCCTAGCTACTAGTAGTTTGATTATGGCGATGCATATATATATTTAAGGGACAAGATATTTCCCGCTCCCTTTTCCAGAAGCAAAATTGAAGCCATGTCTGAGGCATCTCGTCTTCGGACTGACCTGATTGGAAATAAAACTTTTGAATTAGTAATCGTCTTTTTACTTATTTTATCTTAGCGATCGTACGATATATATTTTGTTTTTGCAAAAAGTAGTCGCCTACTCGTTCGTACGTATGGTGGGCGACAAGCTAGCTAGGTCGATCTAGTCATCTAACGCGGCATCGTCAAAAAAACTGCGTGGCCCAGCAGGCAACCCCAGGCGTTCGATTTCGAGGAGTGCCGGGTTGCCATGTCAAAAGGAAAGCTATAGCTTAGCAGGGAGCTGCATGCTGCACTGATGGTGAGCTATGAGCTTAGCAGGGAGCATAATGTTGCATGCAATCCACACTCAAAGGTACTGTATGTTTGCAAACGGACCATACCATCTTAAATTCTTAATCCGTTCCCAGATGAAATCGTCGATCAATACCGCATCAGCAGCCAGTTCATAATCACCATTTCCCTGTAACAAAATGCTCACTTGCTCCCTCCGTCTACACTTCTTATCTAGGCGTATTAATTTGCCAAAAATAACTGAGCAAGGTAACTTTAATCTCTATTATTACTGTAGAGTAGCTAGAGTAGGAACAAGGGCATAGACATGAGGCAGATAGCTAGCACCTGACATTTGGATCTATTACCATCCACCTTCGCACTACCAGAAAACGGAATTTTTCCGGCCCGATCGAGAGCCGTCTGTGCATGAAATGTTTTCAGCGTTAAGAGCGTTCTTCAGGCAAATCAACACTGCAGAGAGTACCTGGTAATCGAAAGGACAGGTAGAAGATAGATGACAGAACCCCTGCAACGAGGAAGAAAATTCAGAAAGAATCAGTATAACCTGACCTGATCAGCAAATTAGATCTAGCATTGCATGACCTGATCTGGCAATGCAGCTCGCTTCGTGCCCGGGGCTGGGGTTTAGCTCCAATTGATTAGACCGTACGGATCGGTGCTGATGCTGACTTAATTCCCTAGCTAACCAGTGCCGAAGAGCGCTGATTGAGCGCGATTGGTTGGTCGGTCCAAAAACCTCTGCAGAGGCAACCTAACCTGCAAAGGAAATGAACAAGTGTTCATCAACCAACCCTGTTTATTTTGTGTTATATCATACAAACTCCTACTCTGAAAAGTAATTCAGTAGTTTAGTTTCAGTCAGGCTCCTTAATTTCCAAAAAGGAAAAACTCGAGGAGGAAGCAGCATCCGAAATGTATCAGCTCATCTGCAGTGTCTTGTTAATTGTACTCCTTAAGGGTCAAAATCAACGAGCAAAGTTTTCCGAGCGCCTGATCTCAGGAACACGTTTACTGAATTGACTGGATATAATATATTCAATCGAAAGCAACGAGCTGCAACAACTGAAATCGCTTCATCAAAGTTGCATGGTTCGTATACTCCTACCTACAAGCTAATGGAGTATAAGGTAACCAGAGCCATCGACGATGTCAACTCTTTGTCAAAACCGCCGTTTCACACCGGCCGCGTCAAGTTGCAAAATAATTGCAGTTTTTTATTTGCTACTGGTACATATATATAGTCTCACTCATTCTCTGTTTCTTCTGCGTGTTGGAAGCCTCAGCCTGGAGGTAATATATGTTGCAGCCAAGGAAACTAGGATGAGCTGGTAACCTTTTGACTGCTGCCATTTGACCGACAAATAAAACAGAGAGAAGACATTGTTAAGCACTTGCCAACAACTGTTAACTACTAGTCTTTAGCTAGCGTGATTGAATTGGTAACTAAGCGCTCTTCCAATTAACAACCAAAAATAGAGGAAAGCTATGCATCGATCTCACTTAATTAGTCCTGCATTACCTACAAGCTAATTGAGCTGAATACAGAGCTAAACAGCCCTTGACACGCATCAAGTGAACAAGTGACAGCAATGACATGTTTTCGGACAGAAATTGATCAAAAAGGGAGGCTAAGCTAGCGGAAATACATCAAGGAACAATCGATCTGATGAACTTTGAGATTTCAATGGCATGCATACTGCACGCGTTTTCAGTTCTTGAGTAACTCGACATCAGCAGGACAAATGCTAATTGGATTGGGACAGAATAAAATACGTACACACTCGTGATTCTTTTTTTGCCTTTGACTTCTCCCATGGCTCATCAGGATTGGATTGAGGCAGGTAGACCTTTCAGACGACGAGCTCATCAAGTGAAGTGGCACACTGCCAGGTGGGACTTCCAGAGGATGTGCTGTCCGTCCCATGATTCATCCATCACTGGCTCATGGGCACAAGTCCACGGTCAACCCAACCAAGCAGCAGCCGAGAAACTTCCTCTCTAGTTGGACCAGACCAAGAGGAGCCATTGTTCATTTGTTATAGTACTACTCCAGTATTTTACAAAGTGCACCCTCCATCGTTTTAAGATTCACACAGTCCTTGGCTTTCCTCCGAGTCCGATGATGCGCTCGGGCTAGTTCAGTGAGTAGCTCCCCACAGTGACAGGATACACTTGTAAAAAGAAAAGGAAGTGCCTATTTTTTATATAAATAAAAGAGGTGTCGGAGGTGTTTATCTTTTATTAATTAATCTCAGTTATTAATTTTTAAGTAGGTATTTTTAATTTTTAACCGTTAAATTTAATCTAACAAATAATTATTATTAACTTTAAACATTATAACAAGCCTATAAAAAATATATTAAAAAAGAGGAAAGAAGACATGAAGAGAAGCATTTGGGACCTGCAGTGAAAATGGAAAACATCATTTCTCAGGTCTGAATCTGCAAACGGGCAAACTAAATAGAGTCCTGCAAAGGCCAGCGGCCTTTCTTATAGCCCAAGCAACCCCCTCGGTCTTCATCTTCTTCCTCCAAACAAAACTTTCCCCAATCCAATCCAATCCAATCCTCCTGATCCTTCTCCTCCAATCTCCGTCCAACCACAGCCAGCCGCGCCGCCGGAGCTGGCGCATGACCCTCCCCTCCTCCTCTTCCTCCTCCGCTCCGCCGCCGCCCGCGGCGGGCACGGAGGCCACCTCCCTCGCCCCCGGGTTCCGCTTCCACCCCACTGATGAGGAGCTCGTCTCGTACTACCTCAAGCGCAAGGTCCTCGGCCGCCCCCTCAAGGTCGACGCCATTGCTGAGGTAGACCTCTACAAGATCGAGCCTTGGGACCTCCCCGCCCGCTCCCGCCTCCGCTCCCGTGACTCCCAGTGGTACTTCTTCAGCCGCCTCGATCGCAAGCACGCCAACCGCGCCCGCACCAACCGGGCCACCTCAGGGGGATACTGGAAGACCACTGGAAAGGACAGGGAGGTGCGCCATGGACTCAGGGTCGTCGGAATGAAGAAGACGCTCGTCTTCCACGCCGGACGCGCGCCTAAGGGCCAGCGCACCAACTGGGTCATGCACGAGTACCGCCTCGAAGGCGACGAAACACCCCAGGTATTCGATTCATTCTTCTTGCTTGTTGCTGCGTATCCCTCCTCTCACCATAGTACTGTTTATCTTGGCACTTCATAAAAACATTTCCTTTTTTTTTTTTTTTGCGTGTCTGTGTTGCGATAATAGTCACACTGGAGCATTTCGATCTGTTGTTCAACCCGGCAAGAAATTGCTCTGCTCAGTTTATTTATCTGTCCATTCAGTGCTAAAAAGAACTAGTAGATTCATGCAGCTGCTTGCTAGGCACTATTGTTTTCATTAATAACTCTGTAGTACGGACAATAAAAAAAAGATTAATTTGATACATGCCGTTACAATTTTGTGAAATTTGAAATATGCTATTCGGACTCACGTGTCATTCACTTGCAGGTTTCCATCTGTCATTGGCACATCGATGGCATATTTCAAAGTTTGCAAAATTGTAACGGCATGAATCTAATTTGCCCAAAAAAAAAAGAAGCATCTTTGTCACTGGATGCGTTATACCGAACCTGGTTTGTGCTTGCAGGACTCATTTGTGGTGTGCCGGATCTTCCAGAAAGCCGGTCCAGGTCCACAGAACGGAGCACAGTATGGAGCTACCTTCGTTGAGGAGGAGTGGGAGGAGGACGATGAAGATGCTGGTCTGCTTCCAGTTGGGGGAGATGCTATTGAAGATGCTGTTGCTGAACGTGAAGCTCCTGTTGCTATGGAGAAAGGATATCTTCAAATGAGTGATCTCATGCAGGTACAGTTGGAATCAGCCAACCTTACTGCAGAGTCTCAATAGTTGATCGTCAAACTATAATGTCTAGATAGCAATTTCAGCTCACTTTGTAGAGCTGATAAAAGAATTTGTTTTTAAAGGTTCTGTGTTACACTTCTGAAAGTGTGCTCTCCAGTTAAATTGAGTGACACCTTAAAAAGGTACAGATAGGAAGCCTTTAAAAAATTGCATGTTCATATGCAGCTATGTTGGGTTATTAAAATGACATGGCTACATTCTGTATTTCTGGTTATTTTTGTTCTTTAGTCCTTTTTAGCGCGTTTTTTTGGTGTTAGAGGAATGCATTGTTTTTGTTTCATTCTGTTCAATTTTGTATCATATTCACACATACATATGTCCATCTTTCTGATTGCTTCGTGCTTTTGCTTTTCAGGGTTTAGGTGATCAGACTGGAAATAGTACAATTGATTTGCCAGATTCTGATACTTCAAATAATGGCAACCATTCTGAAGACGTTGATGGAAGTTCTGGGGACATTTTGAATGACCCAAACCTTGGGTCCAGCTTTCGTCAATATGATGAGCTTGGAGAGCAAAACAACAGCTTAATGTTTATCGAAAATATGTTATCTAATGCCAATGATGAAAACCTTTTCCATAGCTCCAGTCCCAGCGATGAGTTTCTAGAGCTGAAGGATTTTGCAGATGCTACAAATCTAGAGTACCCATTGGGTGCCCATTCCACTATCTGGCCATCTGATGGCTGGACCTGGAAAACACCTGACTCGTTCGACGATATAAATGGGGCTAACAATGAGATTCCCCCGCTCCCTGGTGACCAGACTTTCCAGTCAGATGAGCTGGAGCAGTTGTTGCAGTCAATTCAAGAAGATACCCATTTGGGCTCAAATACCACTGATCCACCGCATTCTTCTATAAAAAATTCAGTAATGGCAGAGGATGATTCTGTGATGTTTTATGACATGCCCTTTGACTCTGCCATATGTGAAGAAGGTTTTACACATCCGAATGGAATTCACACCGCCCCAACAACTAATATATCTGGCATTGACATGGTGGATGATGGCATCCCATACTATGATGCAATTGATGACAGCTTATTTGATGATATTCTTGGTTCCATACAGCAGCCAGCAGGGAGCAGCTCCCATGCTTTTAACGGTCCAGTCCTTGTACAAGAGGTATGCCATTTTCAAATCAAGAGATGAACATGTTGCAATTTTTGCAGAGGATCGATGTGTTTACTTGTGATCACCCACAACTTTGTACTTTTACAGGTCAACAATACCACCTATACATATAGTCCAGCTCAAAAGGTTTTAGAACCTAATTTTGTAGTTGGTGCCCCATCTGCTAGGTTACCTGAAGCTGGTAGTCAGTTAAATTGTGTTGTTTTACCAGGTAAATTTACTAAAAGTACAATAGGTCAATACTTATTTGCTTATTGGCATTCATACATTGTGGGCTTGAGCCCTTGTGTACTTACTGGACCAGGAATTTTTATCTTAGTTGTATTTACTCGCCCTCATTTAGCAAGATTGAAATATCAGACCATTTCGTATCGTCAAGAAAATGTGGCCCAGTCTTGCTTAATCAGGGCAGGTGTATACACAGCTGGCATGCAAATTCCTGGTCATTAGCTTGTATCTGTAGCTGAACACTGCTGACAAGTTTTTGTCGTTCCCGCAGATGGCCAGGCAAAGAGTAGGACTATGGGACAGAAATTTGTAAAGATTTTGGATGCAATCTCTGCTCCCCCTGCTTTTGCTGCGGAGAACAACCTCCACAAAACCTTTGGTCCTATTTCTGGAGCACGCCACAACACCTTCCATGTCTCTGCTGAAGTGATTAGTATAGGAAGTTTATCTGTTGCTTCTGGCCCAGACAAGTGGGCTGTGCGAAAGGATGAAGGCATGGTGCTCTTGACAGGCTTTGAGCCTGAAAGCCGCATGCACTGTGGCTGCAATACGATAACTGCAGTACTGCGTGGTGGCTTCTGCCTCTTCTTCTTTTCAGCAATAATGCTCTTAGTGAGCTATGGGGTGGGCTTGAGCATCTGTGGCAAGTAGCCTGGTGCTGGAGGAGTATTAATTATGATGTTAGGTTGATCCTTTGTGTATTTGTGGCAGACTAAACTGGGGGCCTCCTGCTTGCTCAAGTTAAAAAGAGTGTTGCTTTGCATGACATGACCTCTACACGTTACAGCTGAGGTTGTTACAGTAGCACTAGCAGTATTATTTAGCAGCTCGAGAGCTAATGTATGTATGAATTCCTCCAGTGGTTTTGGTAACAGTTTTCGAATTGCTCATCATCAGCACATGTTGATTCTATTTGTCAGGTTTCTGATTGCAATGGCAATGGTAGTTCAGAATCTTGTAAATATTTCCAAAATCTGCAATGAATTAAACTAGGATACCCATGCAGCTGAGTTGAGATGTTCCTGCTAGCGAGCTGCAAAGCTACACATCATATTCTCCCTCCGTTTATTTTTGTGGCATAACAGTTACTTCAACAGTCAAATTTATGTGGCATACCCCTTCCCTTTTCAAAATTGTTGTCCTGGGTTAGTTCAAATTAGAACTAACAGGCAATAACAATTTTAGAACAAGGGAGTAGCAACACTTATTGAATATGCTGCTCAACCTACGAGCAGCTGTTCCTCTCCACTATAACAATACAAGACAGCGTCATTACTAAACTACATCTCCCCCGGAATCCAGGTGTCTTCCCGAACTAGATCACAGAACGCAATACCCTGCATTGCACGAGCGAATGCAAAATCAGTGTCATTTTCCAGCGGAACTGAACTGTGTCTCATAGCGACTAACCTCTCCTGTAAGATGGGCAACACATTTCTTCTCTGCGAGCAATTCAGCTTCACTCTGAAAGGAAAGAATAACAGCGTCATCCATTTCCATCAAATTATACCTTTATGTCGCCAACGCTCTATATCATCACTGAAAGTGAAAGTGATCCGTTTTTCCTTACCTTCTTAATCCGTTCCCAGAGGAAATCGTCTATTTCAACATCAGCGACTAGTTCGTAGTCACCATCCCCCTGTAAGAAGAATTTCATGATCATTGCAGCGGTGCCCGATCTTAGGAGGGGAATAATCTAGAAGATTTGGATCCGAGAGCAGACCTTGGACCTACATGGCATACTGAACACGATGTCCTCTGCAATGCCGTAAGGATTTCCGGTCGTATAAACCTATACCATCCTTTTGCATCAGTGCCATACCAAAAACAAAACAATGAGCAATCCAAAACGTCTAACAACTTACCCCTGAAGAGAACCAATCGCCTTCCCGGGTAGGAGTTATAAGAGATTTAATAGCGTCCACGATCGAAACAGCAGTTGATGCAGCTGAAGATCTGCCCCATTTTTCAATGAGAACACCTCCACGCTATTTAAAAATGTAGGAATGAGTCCAACACTGAATATTTTCCTGAAAGAGATAACAGCAGGCACAATGACGCATACCCTTTGAACTGTTATGGTGAATTCTTCTTCTAACCATTTTGTGTCCTTAATAACTTCTTTCACTGGCCTCCCGCAGATTTTGGCATTCAAGAAATCAGGAACCTACTCAGGGATCAATATCAACAATCAGCAAACATGAATATCTGCAAGGAGTCCAATCGCCTCCGATCATATCTTGAATCTTTTTTTTTTTAGATAATGGAATCATATCTTGACCTGAGTTGTCGAATGGTTCCCCCAAATCGTCATGTTTGATACTTTGTCATAAAAAACACCTGCTTTTAGTGCTAGCTGCATAATGAGATTGATCAGTTAATATGTCTTTTTTCCCTGTTCATATCAAAGTAACAAAAGAAGCAAGAAGATTCCACATCGACCACCTGACACTTGGCTCGATTTTCATCCAACCTTGTCAGTGCATGAAAATTTTTAGCCGGCAGGTTTGGTGCATTCTTTAAGCAAATCAGTGCACTGCATCCACGACAGACCTTAAGTCAGACATGATAATGAAATAAATTCATAACACCAAGTACTACCAAATAATAAGGTATTTGTACTTAGTGTTACAGGGATTCCCAACAACTATGACTTTCACATCACGAGATGCCACAGCGTTAAGTGCTTTACCCTACACAATTCAAATTTATAGATCATAAGAAGAAAGAAAATCATCCATAATCATTTGTGTAAATCATCTCAAATTCATTTTAGGTTGCTGAGGAACAAAGCTTCATGACTCAATACTTGACCCCCCCCCCCCAAAAAAAAAAAAAAGATAAACAGAATGAGAAAGAAACCTGATCAGAAAATATTTGACCGTTGATTTCTAGTAGCGCAGCTCGCTCCATTCCAGGGCCCCGGGGCTTAGCGCCAATAAGAAGGGCCCAATCCACATCCTTAAATACCTCATAAGGATCTATACCGATCCTGACTTCTCTTAGCAATGGATACAGTGAATCCTCAAGCTCCATAGCTACACCTATAGTTGTAATTTTACATGAACATTAGAATAAGGGAGACGCATTCACTATCGCAGTGACCAAACAATATTTATATTTGAACATACAGCACGAAAAGCACAAGGGTATTTCAGAATTTGGACTCTACTCTGCAGTAAATATAATTGATTTTAGCAAGGAGAAGAAAGAAAAACTACCTTCTAGTGCTTGAAATGATCTTTCTGAGCCAAGTAACCGGAGTGCTATTGGTTGATCTGGTCCAAAAACCTCACCAGAGGCAAGCTGAAAATTTTACTGTCAAATAAATGGCCAATAATACATATTTTGATATTATTATTCGTCACTAGAAACATTACCCTCTTCTTTATGAAGAGGGTAGGATAGGCAACAAGATTCTACGCCAAATGCCTCTAGATACATGACACACGAACTTATCAAGAGATACGTTACCTTGAAAAGCAGATGATTTGATATCATCCCAGCTGCACCTGAGACAGCAATGCTGACCATCTTCTTCCATGACTTTGTCTTGTCATCCTGTCCTCCAGTCATCGAGAGGGATCGAAAAAAGATTAGTAATTACAAAACGATGATTTGTTTAGCACCGTCAAATGCCAAGAACAGTTTGTTGCATGCGCCCCACACTAGCAAGCATGCGTCCTTGGATACAGTTTGTTTAGCACCGTCAAATGCCAAAACGATGATTATTCATGGCACAAGAGATGAGAGTCGTCAGCACTCACAGGCTGATCCTTGAGATTGTAGGTGGTGCAGAACACCCCGTAGCACTCCCTTCGCCCTGCTGCCGCCTCCGCCGCAGGCGTCCCCTGCGCCTGCCTGCGATGAAAACATGGCATGCTTCATCAGTTCCTCTTTATCTGTGGTTACAGGAGTAGTCGACTCGTGCACGTTATGATTAGCTCGTCACCTTGTCACGTCGACGGAGCAGCGGACGATAGCGATGCCGGGGCGGCGCGGGGCGAGGAGGCGCTGGACGGAGCGACGACCTGCGGTGGCGTGGACGGCGAGAAGGGATGGCGGGAAGCGTGATCCGGCCGCGGCGCGAGCAGGGGAGAGATCCATGAGGTTGCTGGAGCTGGAGCTGGAGCAGAGTGAAGTTGATAGGAGGAGAAGAGTGCAGGGGAGTGGTGGCGAAGATTGTCGCTACTGTTTGGCAGCGATACTTATAGCCCGCGCGTAGAAGCAACGACGACCACTCGCCGCCTGCGATCTCTCTCTGTCATGCTACGGGTTTCACACAAACAGACATTACAACTGGAGTTTGGGTGAAGATGCTCGAAGAAAGAACAGGATCTGGACACGCGAGTCATTTTCGTTCCGGAAACGTGGAGGAATATTTTATAAATAAATTTTAGTTCCCAAGTGCATTGGAAACTGCCTCTTTTTTTTTTTTTTAGAATCAAGAATGGATCATGTTACACCGGCGGAAGTGGAATGGAGTGGAGTGGAGTGCAGAGCGCAGTAGAAAAAGAAAGAAAGAACGGACTGCAGAACGTCGCGCCGAAGTAACTGCCAGTCTTTGGGGAGGACGTCCCACGAGATGGCCTTGCGGCGGTGGTCGCCGGTAATCAGCCGGAAGGTCAGCAACTCGCCGGTGCCCCTTCTGCTGCGCGATCTGCAGGTACGCCGGCATACTAAGATGGAAGTGCTTCCGCGGCGGGTTGCGCCACCCGCACCATTGTCGCTCGACTGCTCGTAGTTGGCCGTGCAAGGTTGGTCGCCGTCACCACAAGGGCCGGCCTTGCACCCTTCACCTCACAGCACCCGCCGCACGCCGCGCTATCGCTGTAGAGCACCGTGCTCATCGTGCACCACAATCTGCACGCCGTAACCCACCGCCGCCGTGTCCTTGCACCCGCACACGTCCGCCGTAGAATGCCGCGCGCGCCGGTTTCCACGGGCCAGGCGTGAAGTTCAGATCCAATTTTAGAGTGAAAATTGCTTGGAGAATCCATGCCCCTCCCGGAGTCAGGGTCTTGGCAGCAGAACACGCCCGCCCGGAGTCAGGGTCTTGGCAGATCCATTTTTAGAGTGAAATTGCTTGGAGAATCCCGAGAAAAACATCTTTCATCAGCATTTTACAGGAGTCAGACCAACGCCTAAACCAGCCTCGAAACCATTAGCTTATGCGATGGCTCATCAAATAAAGCCACCAAAATTAAACACACTTTCACATGGTTTAGGGCACATTGGAGTACATATAAATAGGTAAAGAAACAGCATGACAGTCAACGGTTTACATCACAGGGCTATATCCAAAATAAGAATATGCGACATGTCGCACTTTTATTTCCTCAACTAAACATCATTATTTTTTTATACAACCGAGCAACAAAGGCTATTAAGCATCCAAACCATGGTGCAAATCCAAGTAATACAAAAAAGGGCGCTATCCCGAGCGAGAGAAGGAAAACCAGCCAACCGACTTACTGTGGTGTCAAACCAACTACACCTGTGCGACAAAACACAGTTATTAGTCAATGCACCTGAATCGTTGCACTTGTCAAATATTCAGAAATGCACTGCCTAAGATTATAGGCAGATTAAAAGAAGAAATCACATTGGAGTGTGCATTGCATTTTTCATGTAGAATTGTTTCAGCGAAGTATTTATCACCAAAGAAGCGTGGACAATGATTATAAATTTTGACATCTTTATCGTTTATACTAAAGTAACATTGCTATTAAATAT
>BCLH01002390.1:14901-49948 GCA_001602315.1 Zoysia pacifica | reverse complement strand
CATCCCACACCCCCATAGAAAATTTTGTTAAAAGAGCCATTGAATTTCATTACCATATGTAGTGCAATAGTTTGTTGCATATTTTGGGTTCATCTAATATTTGGTGCACTGAATATTTGTAAATGGCCATTCCGTGTTGAAGCAGGAACCCGAAACAAATGAAACCTACCGCTCGCTATATATACGAACTGCATGCTTTCATGATTCGTGGTGATTCGAAATGATAACCCCGATCGCATCTTTGTCCATGCGTCGCTCATACCTTTTTCATTATATTTGCTACTCTCTCCGTATCAAAATTGTAGTAATCGGTTAATTGAAATTTTAAACTAACATGCGGCAATTATTTTTGAATGGAGCAAGTACTCTGTAACGGTGGCAGCGCGGGTGCATTCTAGTGTTCCAAAATATGATGTCCAGGTGCTGATGATAGCCGCGCGGTATGGAGTAGTGCCCCACGCAGCAGATGACGAGGGAAGGGAACGTGCTGTGATCCGTCGGCAGAAGCTCTGTAGAGACAGGGGAGGAGGGGTGTGTCGCCGAAGATTAATAAAGAGAAGAAAACGATGGAACAAGCCATGTGGGATGCGTTGACGTCGATCAAAGGCTCACACGGAGACTTTCGAGGATCTGTCTCTGTGCCAAGTTGTTGGAAGCTTGCATAGGAATCTTAGCCAAGCCAGGACATGAACCCTAGAGCATGCTCCCCAGTCATCACGACATCACGTTAACTATATTCCACATAGAGACCCGGATTGTTTGGATATATATAACCCCTCTTCGAGCTCAGGGGAGCAGGTCCCAAGAGCAACTCCATCTGAATCTCATTCCTTCATAGAAAAATTCTCCAGTATATTAGCATAGCCATCTAAGCCATGGCATCACGTAGACTACCGGCAGTGCTATTGCTTGGCACAATGGTTGCAGCGGTGATGCTCGCAGCCATTGGAGCACCACCGCCGCAACCTAGAAGCAGCTGCCAGAGGAAATGTGGCAGCGTGGACATCCCTTACCCGTTTGGCATACAGCAGGGCTCGGATGACCACTGCGCTATGCCTGACTTCTATCTGACCTGCAACGACACCGGCAGCGGTGTCTACAAACCGTTCTATTCAGACATTGAGGTCCTCAACATCTCGCTCCAGAATGGCAAAGCCAAGATGTTGAACAGCATCTCCTCTGCTTGCTACAACAACAAGACTGGGGTAATGGACTACGATGACTGGTACTTGAACTTCACTAACTCACCCTATAGCTTGTCCGGCACTATCAACAAGTTCACGGTCATCAGATGCCAAGTGCTAGCGTACATCCAAGATGACATCAGTCCAAACACAGGACATTACATGAGTGGGTGCGTGGCCAATTGCGAGCGCGGCAACATGACGACCTTGAAGAACGGCTCTTGCTCTGGGATCGGCTGCTGCCAGACAGCCATTCCCAACGGACTGGAGTACTACCATGTCTTGTTTGATGAAGACTTCAATACAACAGGTATCTACAATGTTAGCCCCTGCAACTTTGCAGTGCTAATGGACTCATCGGACTTCACCTTCCTGACGACCTACGTGACTTCGCTGGATTTCAACAAAACAAACGATGGGCAGGCTCCCTTGGTTGTGGACTGGGCAATTGGAAATAAGAATTGCGACGCTGCCCGCAAGGAGCATAGCACTTATGCATGCGTTAGCAGCAATAGCGAGTGCTTTGACTCACCCGCTGGAAAAGGATATATCTGCAACTGCTCCAAGGGGTTCGAAGGTAATCCGTACCTTCAAGATCCAAAAGTTTGGATGCAAAGGTAATCCCACATCTTGGGTAAATTAATTTGGGAGGCAGTCTTATAAGTTGTGATATTAATTTCTTCTTGCAAATTCAGGTTGTATTGAGAAATTAATTAATATACTGCTGCTAACCAAGAACTTAGTATATATTGTAAAAGGTATATTCTACGGTAGACCCAAATAAATATAGACCGTCTGTTTGCACAAATCTCGATGTAAAAATGGTTCTTTTACCTCTTAAAGAGTTAAAAGCACTAAAATAATTAATAATTATTATAATATTTAGTTTGAAAGAAAATCAACAAGTTATGAAAAGTGATACATGCGACAATTAAGGAAATTGTAAAATGTTTGCTAACTGTGATATTTAATTGCAGATATTGATGAGTGTAGGAGTAATCCTTGCCCGGTTAATGGAAAGTGCAGAAATACTCGAGGTGGATTCAAATGTTTGTGCCCTGCAAAGTATCCAAAAGGCATACCCATAAATGGAACATGCAAGCAAGATCAAGCGTTGTCTTTTAAAGCGAAACTTTTCATTGGTATCTCTCCAGTCTTTTGTTCTTACCAGTTTATAAGTAGTTTGAAAATATGTTGGATGAACAGCAAAATCTGTGATATACATATTGTAGGTTTGAGGAGAATTTGATTTTCTTTTTCCCAATCCATCAATTCTGATACTTATTTACTATTATAGATTTTCCACATAACTTGTTACGTTCTTTAAGAATCATTTTATATCTCTATCATAACTGAATTTCTATTACTGTCAAACTTAGTTCTGGGATTGGTATGGACAAGCACTATCTATAACTTAATAGGAATATGAATTGGCAAAAAATAGATGGCATATATAGGTTCGCCATTGATGTTTATTTTCCTTGTACGAATAAGGTGCTGACCGTAAAAGATCTCTATCTGATTGTTGAACTGATCTGACCATCTTCCTAGTCCCTTTTCTTTGCTGCTTCACCAAAACAAAAAAGCTAATATTCAAATATATACTTCCATCTCCCTATAAGTGTGCAAATCTATTTAGTATTTTATATAAACTAGACATGGATATGAATTATGAAATTCACAAAGAGGAAAGGTGAAATATTAAAGTACATGTAATCTAATTTATAAAACAAGGATTACAAGTCTATAATTATTAGTATCCTATTAATTTTTATATAGATTAGCTATTTTGTTGTCGCTCGAACTTTAACATAATGTAACGCTAGATGCTGTCTGCAGATATCGGTGCTATAAAGTAGTTCTTCATCTTCTAAAAATGCTTGAAAATTATTTTCTCAAATTTTGATCCAAAAGAGCGTCAAATTAAGCTTTTCTTCATCGTCCACAAGTGTCTCATGACCTATGAAGAAACATTACATGCATACAGTACACATATCAGCTGATGGCCATTCTATCTAGTCATTTGTTTCTATCTTAGGCACTTTTTCTAACTGGTTACCTATTGATAAACTATATATGCATGCTCTCCATGCAGGTCTTAGTGTTTCTGTTTTAACCTACTTTATACTTTTCTTGGGGAAAGAATTGATCAAGCACAAACGACATATTGCAAGACAAGAGCATAAGAGAAAAATAGATGAGTGTTTCGAGCGGAATAGAGGACAGTTGTTGAAAGTGCAATGTAACATTTCTTTCAAGTTGTATGGCCGTGAAGAAGTTGAACTGGCTATAAACAACTTCGATGACAACGCAATCATCGGAGAAGGTGGTCAGGGAACTGTTTATATAGGTCATAATCTAGATCCAGATAACAATCCTGTTGCAATCAAAAGATGAGGGATTTGATGAAAGTAGGCGAACGGATTTTGGGAAAGAGTTGCTCATACTTTCTCGAGTCAACCATGAGAACATCGTCAAACTTCTTGGTTGCAGTTTGCAATTTGATGTTCCAGTCCTTGTTTATGAATATGTGCCAAACAGGACACGGCACTATCTCATTCATTCCCATAATAACAAAGACATCAGGACTCTAGATATCGGATTGAAGATTGCTACCAAGTCTGCTGAAGCACTGGCATACCTGCATGCACTTAACCATCCAATCTTGCATGGCGATGTGAAGTCTGCCAATATTTTTCTTAGTCCTAATCTCTCCGCTAAGGTCACTGAGTTTGGGTGCTCGATGATTACATCAGCGGTTGAAAATGTTGACATAATAAAAGGGTACACTTGGCTACTTGGATCCAGAGTACCTACTGAAATTTGAGCTGACTGATAAGAGCGATGTTTATAGCTTTGGTGTCCTTCTACTGGAGCTTTTAACATGCAAGAAGGTTATATCTAAGGAAAAGGCGTGCCTTACCTCAGTTTTCCCAGAGCATATGAAGATAGGAAAGCATTACGACCTTCTAGACTCTGAGATCATAGATGACCAAGACAACATGGACGTTGTTCATCAAATAGCAGAGTTGGCAGCTCGATGCTTGGTTATACCTGCTGAGCACAGGCCAACAATGAGGGAGGAGGCAGAGGAGCTCCGGCTGCTGGAGGGCATGGTGCAACAGAGGCCAGGAGTAATGTTGCATAGTGGCAGGCTACTCATAGTTCCTGAAATATCAAGTACCAACATATCGGAGTTCTATTCTTCTACCTCAGACTATGATAGTCTCAAGAAGAAAGCTAGCATGAGCATAGAATTTGCAAGATGATTCTGTCCTATAGTAGTGAAGATGCATATACAATCAATTTAGGCACCATTGTTCGATATCTATGTTGAAATCATGTCAAGTTTATGTAGGAGATATTTCTACCAAGGAGATACTGCCGCTGTGTATTCCAATGAAATCGGTAATGGTAGGTTGTCTAGTAGTATAATACTAGGAACCATGGAAATATTAGCTCTGGACAAAGTTTATTCGAGGTGTACCTATGCAAGATTAGGAACATGTTCATCCAGTGGTGGAACTGGGGCGCCGATCAATCCGTTTTCCATCATAGCCTGCTCTATAAATAGTGAGAATGCCCTGAGCAGCTGTCCATTCTCTGCATGCCATTATGATCTTCCTGGAGCACCAGTGGTCTTGTAGGAGTGGGGAAAAAAAATCATATTTCACAGTTAGATGAAGAGGCAGAGCCGGCCTTTTGACATGTTGGACAACTGCAATGGGCTTATGCAGCTTGTGTCTTTGGCAGATACATAAGGATACAAAATTATCATTTTTTAATCGGTGGATCGGCCCAAAACTATAAAGATAAACAAAAGCTCTCCTTCATCTCGTATTGCTAGTGTGATAAACAAATTAAATAGTTGAGCTACAACTACATATTCCATCCATTCCATTTTAATTGTCATTCTTGCTCTAGGCGGGGGAATTAATAAAAAGTAAGGTAAAAAGAGAAAGCGTATTGGAATGTGAGAAATATGTGTTCAAAAGATAGAAAATATATTGAAAATAAAGAAAGTGTATTTTAAAGTTAGAATAACAATTATTTCATAACAAATTTTTAAGGCTAAAATGATAAATAAAAGTGAACCAAGGGAATATTAGGTAACTACTTACACCCCTAATTGTCCAACTTCAAAGAGGGGGCCAAGTGAAGGATTCTTTAAAAAATATTCAATTGCTAGGGGGCCATGGAACCTGCACCCCCCACCCCCTCAGTTCCGCCATTGTGTTCATCCAATCCACTGATAGAAACTTATGTTTCGGATCACATCCATAAAATTGTATAGTGATATATTTATGTAGCAACATAAATTTGTGCAAACTTTCAAGTTGTAAGACACACTTAATGGATTGATATAAAAGATGTTGACAATATCCTTTTATCTTGTCGTGCACTACAAACATAAGTCATAGTTTTGCAGCATTTAAAGCACAAATTCTATTGTCACGTAGTCGCTCTGTTTTTAAATTGATGTCACCGTTGACGTCTAATATTAATTTTAATCATTCGTCTTATTAAAAAAAGTTTGAAAAATTTTATATATTATGTTATAATTTATTTTATCATAAAAGGTATTTGAAACACGTCTTATAATTTAACATATTCGAAATAACTTTTTAAATAAGACGAATAGTCAAAGATGATGTTAAAAGTTAATGTGAATAATAATTTAAGAATGAAAAGTACATAAAAACACTCTTTCTTTTCAGTATTCTATTAAAAAAGTACTTGGGCCGCGTAATTTTGTGCTAGTTATCCACCAGCTTCATGTTCTACCTAGTGCAGTCACTCTCTTAGACTGCGAATTTACAGCAGATATATCCAAACTTATTGCTTGTACTGGAGTAGTTGTTACTGACTCGTTACATATAGCGAAGAAATAGTAGCACTGGATGGCAATATGCCAATATACCGGTGCATGATATATAACTAGCTAGCGACGGGTGATGCTCATGTAGTTATGTTTCTCACTAGTAGAATTATTATACCCAACCGGAAGGAGAGTTGAATCGGCCATGATATGGTGGCAGGTCGGTCGGGCTAAAGAAATAAACGCTGGTTGTTGGAAGGGGTGGCATTGGGAACCTTAGCTCTGCATACCTCTCTTGAGCTTCTTTGGGGTCAGTTGTAACGTACGCAGACACAGGAACCGACACCCAAGCGCCGCAAAAAGACTGTTCAGCTGTTTAGAAGCGTCGATGCTCCTTTGGCCTTGTTTTGTTCACGATAAAATTTCGAATCAGCTATGAACAGATGTGTGACATTCTCCTATCAGCGACAGGCTTCCGTGCAATCATTACAATTTTTTTTTCATATCTGGTGGGCTGGAGTGCGTGATGAAATCCCCACGGGGCCTCCTTGCCTGCCACGAACATGAAGGTGTGCGAAATTTTGTTAGCCGGAGCTACCTAATTAAACTATTTATATTCTTAAGGACAAAAGAATCATGATGAAAACAGTTGGACCGGATTCACCCCATGAACGGCGTTTTTGCCATCATTCCTGCTCTAAGTCCCATTTACACCTCCTTTCAACGTCCCATTTACACCTCCTTTCAAAGCCACAAGCAGTGGCGGAGGCAGGGCCGGTGCTGCCGCTGCTGCAGCATCGGTCCTGTAGCTGTTTCTGCTGTTTACTAGTCAAATGTCCGTGCTCCGCTACGAGTAAAAAACAATTTGATAGTTTGCAACACTTTATTTGGAAACAAACACCACAGCGACCAGTTTAGGGATTACACAACCATATAAAACAATTTATACCATAATCATCCATCGCAAGTCCAAAAGCACTACAATATCAAAATATTGCAACATCACAAATTACCTCTATTTTAATTCATGAACCCTTGTAATATCCAGATCAAAGTGCATACTGCTAAAAGGAGAGAGGCAATGTAAAACCCTCTGACATATGTTCCTTCTTTTTGAAGTGCTCGTTCCTATCATTGATAGAGTCTATGTTCTTGTCCTCATTAAACTTACGCCTGTCACTGAAGGATTTCCACTTCTCTTCCTGCTCCCTGAGTTCTTTGACCATTCTGTCAATGATTTCCTCTGGAACCTTAGATACATGTGCAAGGCAAAACACCAAATATTCAATTAATTACTCCTTTCCATGACTCTTACACAAGATAACAAAGGATTTTTCGACATTATGGTACCATTGCAGCTCCCGTATTGGAGACTTGACGCACCATGATAGAATTCAGGATCAGTTTCCTTTGCTTTATTGTACGCCGCGATGTTAACTTATCCTCTTTTTGTATGCGTCATACAATGTTTTTTGATTTAAAACTGCAAATGTAAGCACAACTCTCAGATACAAGAAAAAAGATTCAATTAGAAAAATGTATATTCTGGTTCCTAAGATTTTACCTACTACATATGGTTGAACAGAGCAACTATTAATTTTACCATTTGACTGGAAAAGCATAAAAGACAGATGGGAATATTTTGTCTACGTTAAGTTTTATTGCTAGTCCTTGGCAGTAGCAAGCATTGTTTACAATGTGGATGGAAAGCTTAAATATGAAAGTGGCTGTGGATAAGTGGCAACCCCTTCAAACCTATAAATATTTAGCAAGTAAAAAAACAATTAACATTTACTCCTGAGTTCAGTGATAAAAGTTCAAAAACTATGAACACAGCAACCAAAAGTCAGTTTGACGTTGAAGCATCACCATAGCCACACGACAAGATCAGTAATGACCTTTTTTTTATTCACGACTTAAATCAACTGTAAGCAGTTCAATCTACTTTATTTCATTTGTATACAAACCCCTTAAATTTACAAAATATATAACTCATTTTGCATATAAATAGTTAGTTATCTTTTTTTAAATTCTAAACTCATAAATGCTTCCAACGCAATATTACTCATATTTAAATGAATCACGTTATGTAAGCAAAAGCAGGAGCTAAGTAAAGTACAAGAAGTCTGTCCTGCTCTGCATTTCCTTCGAAGCTCGATTAGATTAACCTTCTCTATTGACTTAGGCCACGCTGCCCTCATTGCCCTGCATTAGTATAGCCATATCAGGAATGTGCAAACATACTCTTTGCAAGAACAGTAAAGTAAGGCATACTCACCAAAGTCCTGAGCTTGGCCCGGCACCAAAATCCGGAAACTTGACAGGTGCAAAATTCGAGCAATCTTCATCGAATCTGCAAAACTCTTGAATCAGATCACAGAAGAAAAAAAAAAATCAAACAACAACATCTACATGGTCTGGTCCTCTGCCCCAGTAGAGCACGCGACTGATCCTCACAACACCAAAGGCCGATGTCTCCATAGGAATACCACGCCTTCCATCATGCAGCCCACTGCTCAGCGCCTACGGGAGCAGTCGTCGAGGAGGGTACCGCGGGTTGCGGCTGCGGTCAGTTTGGTGCCTGTGCATTTGGCGCGGTTGAAGGAGACCAAGAGCAGCAGCACCTTGCTGTTCATGTGCGCCTTGTTCTAGTATGCGCAACCGAGTGGAAAGGATTAGTGGATCGATGGAGCAAGCAATCATGTGAGTCACTGTGGTGAGCCTGCCCGGGCAATCCAGCCAAGGGGAGAACCACCACGGAACAGAGGAATAGATGGGGGCGGGGGGAATGGGGTTGCAGCGGCGCGTGATGTGGGAAGCTGCGATAGAGAAACAGAGCCCCGCCTGAGCCCGCAGCAGAACGGGAGGTGAGGAATCCCCATAATTTCCTCGCCTTCTTCTCCTCACCCGCGATGCTCTTGCTCTCTCATATTTCCCCTTCACGCGCCGTTGCCAGGCGGAGCCGGGAGCGGTAGGGAAGGCACGACGGAGCTGCGGGGCGAGAAATCGGGGCCGACGGGGCACGATGCAAGTGCGCCGGGAAGCACCGCTCTAGGGAGGAGCCGCCGGCGTAGGGAGCCAGGTGGAGCCACCGTGGGGGTTGGGTCCCGCGCGGAGCCCGGCACGAGCGGTGGGAGTCGGCCGGCGTCGAAAGGTCGGGCGTGGGAGATGTGGTGCCGGTGCAGAGAAGTGGTGGGCCCACTCGTCGGTGCTGGGGGCTTCGGAGACGACGCGAGTGGGTTCCGAGACCGTGCAGGCGGGCCCACCTGTCGGCGCACGTTTTCAGTGGGAGCGGGGAGCGCAGACGAGACACCGACGACTACCAGCTCGCGCTTTTATAAGTAGCGAAGAAAATGGTAAAAAGCAGCTTACAAATATTTAAACGTTACTTACTCTTGATGATTTTAGCACCTGATCTAAGGTGAACTTGGCTCCTCCACTGGCCACAAGATAAGCTGTGAAACTGTGAAACGGCGTTTTTGCCTTCATTCCTGTTCACCTACGAGGTTACGAGCTACGAGAACGAGATGAACCCGAGTTCAAAGTGAAACTGTGAAAGTACTTTCCATCTGGATGACCACTATGCCTCTATGTGCACGTGGACCCACTTACAAATGCTAAAAACTTCAGACAAATTAAAATAGCCAGGAATCCTTCCTTATATAAGCTAATAGAGTGAATTGCACAAAACACTACTTTTTGGAGTCATATTATCTAATTATCTAGGTTTTAGCACTTGTGGCACATTGCATCAGGTTTTAATCTAAAAATTTTCACTTTGCACCACTTTTTAGCATCATTCAAAATTAATGAACCAGTTCTACAAGCTAAAAATTATTGAATGACTAGAATTGCTGAATAAGCTCTGCAAATTATTGAATTTATTGATATTGAATGACTAAATATTATTGAACCAATTCTACAACATACTAAAATTACCAAACGATCAAAAATTACTAAAGCAATTCTAAAAGTTACTGAACTTATTAAAATTATTGAATAACTGAAAATTACTGAACTAATTCTAAAATTTACTTAAACTTACTAAAATTACTTAATGACTGGAAATTACTGAACAAGTTTTGCAGTTTACTGAACAACTAAAATTACTAAATCTGAAATTATTATATGACTAAAAATTACAGTTGTAAAAATTATTACTTCCTTCTAGAACAATTGAAAATTATTGAACCAATTATAAAAGTTACTACTTATAACGACAGGAAATTACTGCACCAGTTCTTACCACTAAATTAACTAAACAATTGAAATTACTAAACAAATGATAATAAAAATGCAAAATGCTAAAAAGTGGTGCAAAGTGAAAAAATTTAAGCTAAAATCTGGTGCAATGTGCAATAAAAGCTAAAACTTAGTATAATGTGACAATATGACTCAAAAAGTAGTGTTCTGTGCAATTCACTCAATCTAATAAGCCGACGGATGGAGTAGGTTGATGATGCGCGCACTTTTTAAATGGTAGGAGTTAGGGCCGAAAGCGGTACAAATTTTTCGTTTCAACCGCGTTTTATTTACTATTTTTCTCGTACTATTTTTTATAGGCGAAAAATATGAAAACAGACAAAAACTTTAAAACAAAAAATGAAAACGGTAACAAAAAAAAATGATATGGCCATTTTTCCGACTGTTTCAGCGAGATTCCGTTTTACCAATTTTTTTCTCTTTTTCACCGTTTTCTTTAAATATGAAAATTAAAAGGAATGTGAGACGTATGTTTCACCACCAGCGGGAGCAGAGGTTGCTGCACTGAAACCTCAAAATAATGTTTACCATCTTTTAAATGATGATATTTCTTAATATACTTAGTAAATTCAATTAATATTTCATTTGTGAATTTATATTTTTGCAATTAAATCTACAAAATGATATTTCATTTAACATGTTTTAAGAAAAATAAAAAAATAAAAGTTACAAACCAAACAATCTCTTGTTTGAATTTATTTTTCAATGACATTTATGTTATTACATTTCGAATTGATTTCGGTTACCGACCGATGCATTACCATCTAAATTGTTTTATTTTCGAAACTTTGTATTTTTTTTGACTATTTTCGTTTTTGGCTTTTCTGTTTTTTGTTTCTGTTCCGTGTTTGAAATGTAAAAAAAAAATAGTAAAGCATTTTTTTGATCGTTTCGGATCGTTTTCAGCTCTAAGTAGGAGTATAGGCCAAGCGACTAGAGTTCAGTAAGATTCAACTCGTAGAAAACGAACAGAACATGGAGTTATTTATACGCATATATAGCGTAGGCGAACAGATGGCAGGGGTGAAGCCCAAGGAGTGGATCATCTGCAAGAGAGGCACCAGGAGACTGAGCCATGCGAGGCTGATTTCTTCCACAGTGCACCCCATGACGGCACCAAGCGTGGGCGCAGACTCAAATGTCGGGCTTGGTTGTTGCCTGACCCGAGCATGGCCTCTCTGACCTAAACTCAGTTCTCTCACGACAACTGGCGAGGGATTTGGCAGATTTTTATCACCGCAAAGTCAAGCCCAACACTCTCCTGACGGCTTGGGTCAAAATAGTTATGGAATTTTTAATGCTCATTGGTTGACGTGAGGGTGATGGTAGTACTTGACATTACTCTGGAGGTGAGATCCTTTACGGATTTTTTTTTCCTTTGCTAATCATAGCGAAGCAGGTCAATGTATTACTAACACTGATAAATGTAATAAACAAATTCGCCCCCATCTAACTCTGGTACCAGCCTCCCGCGGGACACCTACCGGTCTTCGTGATATACTTCCTCCGTCTCCGTCTGATGTTTTTGATTTTTTAAAATCAATCTTTAACTATTTATTTTATTAAAAAACTTACAAAAATACAAAAATAATAAACCAAGTTTAAAGTATTTTTAATAATAAATCATTTCACAATAAAATAAATAATATTTTTTCAAAATTTTTAAATAAAACAAATGATCAATTGATTTTAAAAAATAAAAAATATTACTTATAATAGGACGGAGAGAGTATCTATTGTCATTAATTTTCTATACTCTCTTGTCATTAATTTTCTGCAGGTAGCTAGGGTCAAATTAAGGTTGATTATTTTCCTCACAGGACCTGACACGTGTACGTGTTAAATGGTACTAAAAGAACAAGCTACAAAAAGTTCTGTCAAATCTTCAACTAGCATAAGATGAGAACTTACAGACCACGAACGTATATAACATTAATTAAATTATGACACCGGAGATTAGCCAGAGATCCTCTGCACAGGGGATCTAAGGTTCCCAATGCACGCGCTCGCTACCAAGGAGAGGAATGAGAGGTCCGGCGGCAGGGTGAGCCGTCCTTCCTTGCCGTCACCTCTGGGAAAGACTGCAGGGGCGCCGCCTCACCGTCATCGACATTGCATCGTGCCCACCCGTCGCCGCCAAGGAGAGGGAAGGGAGGTCCGGCTGCAGTGCGGGCCACGACTGGAGGGGGGTGGGTTGCCCTTCCTCACCATCACCTCTGGGAAAGACTGCTTCATGGCCAACAGCGGTGCGTCTTCTGGCCAGCTGCGGGGCGGGCTGTGGCTGGAGGGGGAGGTGGGGATTCGGCGCGTGGGGGCAAGGCGAGGGGCGGAGCACGGCCTCCGCCGGCGGTGCTGGTACGGGAAGGAGAAAAAGCTATCTAGAGATGCGGCCGTTTTGGAGGAGATGAGAGAGATTTATGGCGAGGGAGAGGAATGGATGAGATGGGTTTCCAGGGGTGCAGGACCGGTATCCGTTTTGTGAAGCTAATCACGGATAGGTTCAACCAAACGTAAAAGAACGTTATTAGGTAACACTGTAAGCTATTTACGTAGCAAATTAGCTAAACCAAACATGTTGTAAGTGTTGAAAGCGTATCTCGTTGGAAAGGGAGGCACCACCGCGCTAGGAGCTTGCACACCCGTCTTGACACACGACCATCGATCGGCCAGGCTGCGACCTACGGTTTTGCCGCTTGTAGCCTACAGTACTAATTGCTAGCAATGAGAAGCAAGTGGAGCCCACGAATCAGAAGACTGCATGAGATGATTTAGGCACTAGCTTTTCATTCCCTTTGCCTTCCACATTGGCGCTGAATTGGACTTGGGTCCGGTTGGGAATGGGATAATGGATACTCCTACAACACTTCTCTTCCCTTAGTAGTCATGCAGATATAGAGAACTGAGTTAAGTCCACATAGATAAGTTAAATAAAGAGATCAATAGGACAAATAGATACTAAAATGCATCTCTTTGAATTTTTTTATGGGCCGTTGGGAGAGGGGGGTGGGGGCACGGCCCAAGCCGGACTACAATTGGCTCGGTGGTGCCACCGTGCACTTTCAGTTAGGGGTGAAAACTAAAAATAATTAGGTTACCCTCCGAACCATTTAGCTCAACAAAATAAACTAACTTTTTAAAATCTCCTTTGATTTTAAAAAACTAGTTAATTATTTTTAACTAAAAAGGTTCACAGATCAACTTTAAGTGCAACTATTGACACCTCTACTTTTAGAAATGAAATAGTAATGGCTGCCTCTGCAGTTGTTAAATGCTACTCCCTCCAAACTATTTTATAAGTCATTTTGAGTTCGGGTACAGGAATTAAAAAATTAAAAATGGTGGGATGTTTTGGAAATAACAAGATAGAGCAGAGATGTAGTGTCAAGAGAAAAATTGTCTCGAGAAAGTGAGAACGATTTATAATTTAAATTTTTTTGAAAAGTTCAAAGTACTTTATAATTTGGAACAGAGAGGGAGTACTCTCTTCATTCTAAATTATAAATCATTCTAAACTTTTAAATTTTTCCCAAATTACTTTATAAGTCATTCTTCTTTCCTGATACACTTTTTTCTTTTTTAATCCATCTCCACTGTATCTCTCTTTGTTTTCACAATATTCCACTTTTTTCATTTTTTTAATTCCTGTGCCTAAATCTAAAATGATTTATAAAATGGAAGAAAGGGAGTAGAAAAAGCAACCAAAATGCCGGCAGTTTCAGCTACTAGTAGCTAGAAGATGAATAGATGTAGCGGAGGCCGACACATGGCAGAGCCAGAGCCCAAAGCGACAGGAGCGGATCGGAAAGAGAGGCACCAGGAGCTTGACGAGGTCTGCTCTGCTGATGGTTCCGTCCGTGCACAGACAACAGGCGAACATGGCCTCTTAGTTCTCTCTCACGACAACAGGCGAGGGATTTGGCAGACGTTTATCACCAGAGTCAAGCCCGTGATCACTCTCCTAACTGCTTGGGTCAGCATGCACTTTCAGTTGTCGCCGATGTCAACTTTGGACAATTTGTAATCCCTCCGTTCCAAATTTAGTATTTATTTAGATTTTCAAACATCTATTTTGATCATTTGTTTTATTAAAAAAATTATTTATTTTATTGTGAAATAATTTTTTGTTAGAAATACTTTAACCATGTCTTTTTTTTTATTCGTAAATTTTTTGAATAAAATGAATAGTCAAACGTCAATTTTAAAAAATTAAAAACATCAGTTATTATGAGACGGAGAGAGCAGTAGCTTAACTCCATTCAGTTAAAATAGTTAAGGAGCTACATATGTCAAAATAGTTATGGAATTTTTAATGATCACTGGTTGACGTCAGGGGGATGGTACATAGCATTGCTCTGGTGGTGCGATCCTTCATGGAATTTTTTTCCCTTCGCTAATCATAGCGAAGCAGGTCAATATATTACTAGGACTGATAACCGAGGGGCACCTACCCATCTTCATGAATCATGACATATATATCTCGTGATTAATTTTCTGCAGGTAGAGGGTCAAATTAAAGTTGCTTATTTCCTCACAGTACTGTAGTATACTAGTATATGCTTAGACACGTGTATTAAATGGAACTTGAACAACAAGCTACGGAAAGTTCTGTCATCTCCAACTAGCACAAGATGAAACAGAACACGGACACACATCTCAATGGCAAGGCCAAAACCCAAAGCTATGGGAGCGGATTAGAAAGAGAGGCACCAGGAGCTTGCTGACGTCTGCTGATGGTTCCCTCCGTGCACAGACCGTGACGCCGAGCTCTGACCCAGCCTGAACCACTCAGATGAGGTCTCAGTCCACAATGGGCACGCCATCTGCTCCGCAACTGTTCGGCGAGCCCATAATGCGCGCCTAGTCCCGATGTTCAGACCGGCGAAGAAGATGAGGAAGTGGCGTTGCCCGTAGTCCTACTGTCGTCACCACAGCGAAGCTACAACCGGATTGGAAACCGACAAGACCACTAATCTTAGGGGCTCAATGTGTTTCCTATCATTCCTTGCTCCATCTTCAACGAGGCGACTCTAATCTTAGATCGTCCATCCTATATACGTCATCAGTATCTTTTAAAATAGTCAATATGATGTCAATATAGTGCCTATCGCAGTTCACAACTAAGTGAAACAACAGAGCAAGACGAGATCATGTCTCTCTTCTACTTCACACTATCAGTGCCGCCACTCGACAGAGATTGCGCCATGAGACTCACGTAAACTGAAGGTAGGTTATTTTTCGAATCATTAAATGGGTCGAGAACTCTCAAAATAAACTAAATCTCTCTGATAACTACAAGAAAAATGTTTTTTCCGCGAGAACTCTCAAAATGAACTAAATCCCTCTGATAACTATAAGAAAAATATTTTTTCCCAAGGCAATTGATCACTATAGATATTTTGTCACAAAAAGTTTTGGTGGCACTTTGGTAACAAAAAATTTATCATTATATGTATATAGTGATTAATAAATATATATGTTGGTCACTAAAATTATATAGCAACTATGAAACTCTTAATAACTAATAATCAATACATTGGTCACTAAAAATTATCTCAAATAAAAATAAAATCTTAACTATTTATCAATATTTAGTAACCAAATTTCTTAGTTACTAAAACTCGGTGAAAAACTTCATTTTCATGTAATGCATATTATATTATAAATATGATAAATAACACCCCCCAACCCCAACACACCTTTCAGTTCCGCCTCTGCGTTAAAGACAGAGCCTTTTGACGCAGAAGGATTCAAGATCCTAGGACGTGGATGTGGTCGTGGAGGAAGGCATTGTTCCAAAATCGCAGGATGAGAGCACAGCGATTCGTGTGTGTTGGAGGCTGTGAGCTCACCAAGCCTGCATGGTTCGAACCCTCAGTCGTCTCGTCCCGCTTCTTCGACGATGGGATCATCTTGCTCTCATTGTATCTCTGGTCTTTACTCTTTATGCACCTCGAACATTTATACGAAAAGAAAAAAATCCCATAGAAACGAAGTGAAATTAACAAACTTAGGGAGCCATGTTTCTTACTTCATAGGAATGAGGAAGCCATGAACACATCAAACTCAAAACACATGGCAGCTCCGTAGGCACCTTGTGAAAAATAAATTCTCAAATACTTTCCTTCATTGTAAAATTGTTACGGTAAAAATGAGTATTACTTTATTTTTAAACTAGATTTATTTTTTAATGATAATAACTTAAAACGGTGGAATTACGATTTATGATCCATATGCATGATAGTCAATTCTCATCACTACCCTAATTTTTACTGGATTTCATGTGTTCCATTTTATTCATAGCTGAGCGCCCTGCAAAGATGGAACTTATTAAGAGGCGTGCGAATTTTATCAGGGTGTTATAGAATGGATTTTCGCAATCCAATGCGCCTTTTCTCCCAAACGACGTCGCCCCCGCCGGCCCGCCGCGCCACACCTTCCCCATTGGGCCATGTTGCTCGCAGCGCGAGGTCCTGCCGCCTCTCTGACCACCTCTTCGCCCCCTCCCGACTCGAGTCTCCGGCCACCCCACTTCCCGCTCCCCTAATCATCCGGAACGGCCCAAAGCCTACCCCTACTTCCCTTGGGCTTCCACCTCGCCGGCGCTGGGTCATCCCACCGCGGCTTCTCCTCCTTGCCGTCCTACCGAGTGTGGGCCCCGAAGGAGGACGCAGTGCTGTCCGTCGCGGCCTTGGAGCATCTCATCTTCGCCGTCCACTCCTACACTGAGTTCAACTGGTAGCGTGTAGTTAATTTAGGGGTTTGCGGGTTTAGCTATTGATTCATTTTTTTATGACCGAACTGCATCATTCTTTTTGAACTGTAGGCGGGTTTCCATCACTATCTCGACGGTGCTGCTGCGAAGTGTGTTGTTCATGTCGTCCATTTCCAGCAGAAAACGTTATTCTGTAAGATCTTACTTTGAAATACTACCCTTTGTTCTTCTGCCACAGCCTATATCTTAGGACAAAGTTTATATCTAAGACATGCGTCCCGAGGTGTACAAGATTGTTTATCCACTGTTTTCTACCAAATTTACTATCTTTTGTTCACAATTGAACAACATTTCTGTATGGGAGCTCAATAATCTCAATGATCTTAACAGAATCTCTGTTCCAAAAGCTAAATACTGATGCAACCCATTAGCAGTAACATGGGGTTTAGCCATTGTGCGGGGGGGGGGGGGGGTAACAAATTAACAGTTCAAAATTTGTGTACTACATAGTAGCATTTTTTAGCAGTATCCATTGATAAATATGTGCTAGGCTAATCCAAGTGTTTGATTATGTTAAGTGTTAAGATCTTGTTAGCATGGAATTTTTTTAAGACTATTCTGTGACATCGCACCTTTTAAGTTTTAACATATTAAGATGAGTATAGCAGTCTTAATCTTGTTTCTTTTGTGAACTTACAGAGTTCCTATTTTGATGCAAAAAGGATTCTCCAAAGCTAAGAAGCTGTGCGACAGTGTATGTGCCATGGTATTATCCGTATTTGTTGCAACCAGAAAATTTAATGTTCATGAATCTGTTTTCTTTTTTTCACTTTCCAGTCTTTTAATTTTACTGCCTAAAAACTTGTATATACCCAACCTTCCTGCAGACTAATGATGAGAAAACATGACAAGAATCTCTGCAAAAAGCACTATTTAAAAGGTACGGATCTATGAAGAATGATGTACTTATGTTTATATTGTGATATTATAAAGCATATACTTATAAACCAATATTTTAAGCACTGAAGAATCTCAAGTCTAAATGCATGTGTTTTCTTTCATACAGGTTGGGTATTCCGACATTTATTATGATTTTGGTGCCCTACACTTTTATGGCTCTTTATTTTGCTGTAAGTTGATGCCCTATACTAACCTTTGATGTGCTTGTTCTTACCACCATCTGTTGTGGATTCTTTTGTGGACCGCATGTACCAAAAGAGGAGGCGTGCAACAGATGGGAAGGATTAGATAAGATCTGGTATTTATTGTTTATTTAGATTTAGCTCATTTTGTTTTGGTTTGTTTTTCTGTTCTTAGTCAGTTTAGGCTATAGGCTTGATGTCTATATAAAGCAAGGAGGAGATTAATTAAAATCATCGAAGAATAAAGAACTTTCTGAGGAGGAAATTTTACCTTCGACGTCGTGGCTGGGAATATGCCCCTGCCCGGCGACCAGTCCACCAAATTCCAGTGTTCCTGTTATACTTTACAGATCGAATCCCTTGGTTAAGTCCTTGCTGGTTTCTCCCCTGCGCACACCCATTAGGAAGAGAGGTCATCAACATTTGGTATCAGATTCAACCCTTGCATCGATCGCAATGTCCGGCAAGGGTACTGATCCTGAGGTGTCCCCGACTGTGAATCAGAAACTAGAACAATTGATGGATTTCAGTATCAAGATCTTGGGGCAGATGTCAACTTTAAACAAGCTTCTTGATACTCATGATCAGAGGATCTCACGCATGGAGGAGCAGCGGAAATCAGAGGAGGATTCGTCCTTCCTTGAATGAGAGGCGGCCGAAGCATTCCACCAAAGTCGCGACAAATTTGGGAGTGGTGATGGCCGAAGCGGTGCGCAGATTGACCATTGCACAGGAGGTTATGGCGGCGGTGGAATGCTTATTTGTAAATACTATAAATAAAAGGAAGTACATGCATACCTTGGTTGTATTATGAGGCTGTTTTATATGTAATTCTTGCCTAGCTGGCTTCATGTTATTAACTTCTTGACAGCTCTTGTCCCTAAAAGTAGCACAAAGATGACAAATATCAGATACATTGAAAATTTGAATAACAAAAGTGCTAAATATTATTAAAAAATTCAAAAAAAATCAGTACTTATCTGAATTAATCTCCTAGGCTCTTTCAGAATATACTGGCACCTTTTAAGTACAAAAGGAAGCAATAAATCAACTGAGCACATGAAAGGTATAGATCCCATATTGCATGCTACTTTCGTAGTGGTTTAGGTTCAGAATTAAAACATACATGATAGTTGCACTCATAAGTGAATTATAGATTGAAAAGTAAAAATAAAACAATAATTCAGTTAGGCTCCCCGCCCCCCCCCCCCTCAATCTCCATCCATGTCTACATCATCTTCCTCAAACTCCTCTTCTTCGGCCTTGAATTCCTCTTCTGCATAGAGCCCTCTCACTCTTGAGCTACGACGCACCTCAAGCTGTTCCTCCACTCCCATTGCTTCTCTAATAACAGACCAAGGAATATTTGTGCCAGGCATTTCACCATCTTCCTTATCTCTATAGACAACCATTGCACAATCATCACCACCCTCAAACAGAAATCTTTGAGCTTCACTTGTTCACTAGATAAGAGGACATCACTGATCTTCTTGTTCTTGATCTTTTCCCTCTTGCTCATCAGTTTGGAATTGAATTGGATGTAGACAAAAGCATTGAGACGTTCAGTAGTTAGCCTATTTCTTCTCTTGATATGTATCTATTAAGTCAATATGAAAACAAACATGTCATGAGATTATAGAGAGAATTAAATATTTCAGATTTCAGATTAAGAGAATTAAATGTTTCAGATTTCAGATTAAGTGTCTAACCATTTCAAAAATGCTCCAATTCCTTTCACAGCTAGAGGAACTTGAAGTTATTGAGAGGATTCTTATAGCCATCTTTTGTAAACCAGGTGCTTCGGTTCCATATAGTCTCCACCATGACGCTGAAAAGAATAGTGAATTGGTTTAAATTTATAATACCATGCAGAATTAAAAAAATTTATGAGTCTAAGACAAGTTAATTTGTTACATGGATTATAATCAAAATTTTGACAAGTCCTACCAAGCTTCTTAGCAAATGAACCTTCTCTATTTTGAAATATCCTCAGTTCAGTGTTCACAACCTGATTTTGCTTGTACTCATCACCATAATAAAATGTCTCAACACAGTTGATAAATCCTTCTATTACTGTGCCATCATCAAATATTAAAGCATCGGCATAACTGCAGTATGGATTCAGCAAATATGCAGCCAAGTGCAGTGGAGAATCAAGTCTTCTCTTCATCTTCTTGTCAACAATAGCCATGACATCTTTGTAGTGATCCTCCATGTTTCCATAGCACTGTTTTATTTCTCTCCTTGCCTTGGCCAATTCTCCAAATAGGAAGCCCATAGATGGCTTCACATCCCCATCAACCAAATGGAGCACCTTAACTAGAGGCTCAAAAACACTCAAGCACACTTACTGTTGCTGTTTGCATCCTTTCCTTTTTTTACTTCTCATCTTTCAATGTGTTCCACTTGCTATGAACAACCATCTTTCTTAGCTCATCTTTCTTCTACAAAATGCTGCTCAAAGTAAGAAGCTGAAGCAAAATCTAGTCACACCAAGCCTTATTATTTCTCTCCCACCTGTGAAGTACCTCATGCATTCCAAGGTTAGTGTGTACCCATAGACAAAGGTGGTGAAAGCCTTTGCTTGGTCAAGCACCTTCTTGAACCTTGGCAGGCTGCCAATTCCTTGCATCATCAAGTTGATTGTGTGAGACCCACAAGAACTCCAAAATATGCTTGGCCTTTTAGCAAACAATAGCTTTTTGGCTCCCATGTTGTTAGAAGCATTGTCTGTCAATACTTGGACCACCTCATCTTCACCAACATCTTCAATTGCTTTGTCCACTAGCTCAGATATGACTCCACTTGTGTGTGACACATTTGACATCTCCTTTGAGCTCAAGAAAGTTGTTCCACTAGCACAGTTTATGACCAGATTTATTATGCTTCTCCTCTTCCTATCTGACCAAGCATCTGTCATGATAGAACATCCATTCTTCACTTTTTCAGCATCATGTTCTTTCACCAAACTCTTTGTTCTTTCATACTCCTCACTCAAAAGAACTCCTCCCCTTAGATGGTCTTGAGAAGGTGGCTCAAAGCCAGGTCCAAATTGACTAATTGCTTCACACATTTGTATAAACTCATCATTGTTGATAGCATTGAATGGTATGGCTATCAAGGAATATAATTAATTATATGTTAACCAACAGCAAGCAAGATATCATGTTGAAAACGAAAACAAAAGTTACACAACAATAAATGGTAGCAATGTTACTTACCATGTGTGTACATCCATCTTGCAATATATTGTTGCACCTCATGAGTTCTTTGCTTCCAAAGTTCTTGGTTGATCTTTTGCTGCTTCAAAGCTTCAGCTTGTGTAGTTTTAGGATCAATTGTTCTTGTCCACTTATCAATTGGACCTAATTTGTGAGGCTCTGAACTTCCAACACAGTTGATTCATCCTCCGGCTCTCCTCCAACTCGAGAAACATTCACTTCTTCTCTCAGATTCAGGTCACGTGCTATCTTCTCCCTCCTCTTCCTTGTTACCTCCTCAAGTAATTTCTTACACCTATCTTTAACCTCTTGTGAGCTTTTCTTACACTTAGCCATAGCACTCCCAATGTGTGCTACATGTTGCTTTAGACGATAAATCCCTCCTGAGCTAACATGGCCACAAATCAAGCACTGGACCTTTTCTTTGTTCATAGGATCAACTAGAACCCCATACTCCCATCCTACATCATCTGATTTTCTTTTGAGAACCACTTGCTCTGTTGCTTGTTCTATTGCTGCTGCTTCTGTTTGAGCTCCTGTGAGGGATGTCACCCCAGAATCACTTGTTGCCATCCTACAAGAAAAGTTCCCTGGCCAAGACTCACGCGAATACAGAAGACACAAGAATTGGTGCTGCTAAGCTTGACAACGTTTTCAGGTTCTATTCCTTTGCTTATATAGAGAATTACATGAAAAGTAATAAAATAAACTAGGAAACAAAATTAGAGCCAATCAGGCTATCAATCACTGATCTAATTCTAAAACAGCTACTAGCTAAACTAGGAAAGTATTCAAAACTGGCGCACAAGGCTTATCTTGACAATCTCCTCCTAAGCCTTGTGGTGCCCACTATTTCTTTTGCTTCAGGCCGATCTTCTGGCACATCTCTCTGAACTTGAGCTTACAGAGCGGTTTCGTCAAAACATCACCTAGCTGTTTCTCAGTTCTGATAAAAGTGACCTCGATCTAGCCTCTCTGCACAAATTCTCGGATAAAGTGAAATCTTATATCAATATGTTTGCTCCGGTCATGGTGCACTGGATTCTTGACCAATGATATTGTAGACTTGTTGTCCACAAGAATCACTGGCCTGTCGACTGTAGCATCCAAAATTTCCCCAATCAATCTAGCTAGCCAAACACAGCTAGACAAAGCCACCACTTTCTGCTTTGCGGAAACCCAACTCATTGGACTATCACGAAGGAAGAAAATAATTCCAGAAGTGCTCTTCCTGCTGTCAATCACTAGCTAGATCACTGTCACTGAAACCAACCAACCTTGGCTCCTCCTTCTTCTTGCCATACCAAAGTCCCCATTCACATGTTCCAACAATATATCTCAGAATATGCTTCACTGCTGCAAGGTGCTCTGAGTGTGGCTCCTCCATAAATCTGCTCACATACCCAACAACAAATGCTAGATCAGGTCTGGTGTGAACCAAATATCTCAAGCTCCCAACTTGGCTTCTGTACTCAGTTGCATCAACATAGGGGTTCTGACTTTTCCTGCTCAACTTCAACTTAGCCTCCATTGGAACTTGACAGGGATTGCAATTGAGCATTCCTGCCTTCTCTAGAATCTTTCTTGCATAATTGCCTTGTGACAGAGCAATCCCTTCTTCACTTTGCTTCACCTCAATTCCCAAATAGTAACTTAACAGGCCCAAGTCACTCATCTTGAATGTATCAGCCATTTGCTGTTTGAAATCTTTGATAATACTACCGCAAGTGCCAGTAATTGCCAGATCATCCACATAAACACCTACCACCAGTCTGTCTATTCCACTACCTCGGCAGTAGATAGCATGATCAGATGGACACTTAACAAAGCCCAGGGAAACTAAGCTTGCATCTAACTTCTGATTCCATGCACGAGGGGCTTGATGTAAACCATAAAGAGCTTTGTGGAGTTTGTATACCTTGTGTTCTTCTCCAGCTAGCTCAAAACCAGGGGGTTGCTGCACAAACACTTCTTCAAGATCACAATTCAAGAATGCTGATTTGACATCCATATGGTGAACTTCCCATCCTTGGTGAGCTGCCAAAGCAAGAAGTGTCCTCACTGTCTCCATGCGGGCCACAGGTGCAAACACTATGCCGTACCACCTTGCCATTTTCATCCTTCTTAACTTTGAACACCCATTTGAGCCCAATGGCTCTCCTATTTTGAGGCAGTTCAGTGAGTGTTCAGGTCTGATTCTCCTCAATGGCCTGTAACTCCTCCATGGCCTTGCACCAGCGTGCATCTTGCTCTGCTTTAGTCAGAGAAGGTGGTTCCTTTGCACTCACCATGAATAGGCATGCTGCAACATTTCTCACAGCCAAGCCTAGAGATGAACCAGGGCCTATAATGTCATCCATTTCCCTAAACCGAACCGGATCACTTTCCTGATAGTTGGCATCCAGGTTCTTGGTGAACTGAGCTGGTGGAGACACAAGCTCAATATCTGGAGTTCCCTGCGGCTGTGGTTCTGGACTCTGCATACCAGAACTTCCAGGGTGCAGCTCCTGTGTCTCCATCTCCTCTTCAGGCCCTTGCCCAACTCCAGTCACCACTGTTTCATACTCAATGGTAAATTCTTCACTTGCAGCAACTTGTTCTCCTCCACTCCTTGACCAGTCCCATCGATCATTCTCATCAAACACCACATCACGAGTTATGTGCACTCGTTTTGTGATGGGATCATAGGCCCTGCAGGCCTTTGTGCCTCTCTCATAGCCCACAAATATCATCTTGCACCCACGGTCTTGTGACATCCCAAATTTTAGAACAAGTTTAAAAATGCGTAATTCAAAATTTTTCTAACTTTCACCCTAACATTTTTCTTTCCACTTCTCACCTTTTCTTTTCTTTCCTATTTCAAAAGGCAAAAACCTCATTAAACTAAAACTTATCTAAATTGAAGATTTCAAAATATTAAAATTTGAGGTGTGACAAGTGATTGAGCCCCTTTTTGTTTTCTTTTCCTTACCGTTTGTTTTCTTGTGTTCTTTTGAATTTCAAACTTATTTCAATCCTTCAAATTCTAAATCCGACAAACTTCTTTGAAATTGAAATTCATTCAACTCCTTCGAACCCAATGCTTGTGAGTTCCTGTCTTATCGAATTTCTTGAATTCCAGACCCGCCTAACTCCCTTGAAACTTATTTACTTCATTCAAATAAATTTACTCCATTCAAATAGCCATTTATTCTCCGAATTTCATAGAATAAAATCTATTCAGAATTTGAAGATAATCCTAAAACAAAAGTTGTTCATCTTAAAAAGTACTTCAACCCTGCAAAATTTAACCTTTATCGGAGCTCGGCAAGTTGACCTCTTGAGGGAAAAACAGAGGCTGCTGCTGAAATTCCGAAAAAAATCAGAAAAAAAACAAAGTAACCGCGGGTCCCACCCGTCGGCTCCTCCTCCTTCCTCCCTGTCTCTTGCGCCCGCCAGCGCCGGCGCCGCGCTGTCACCCGCCAGCCACGCGCCGCGCATGCGCTCTCGCAGCTCGCCACCTGCCTCTCCACGCGCCCACGGCCAAGCTCCACCGCCTTGCCGCCCTATCCCTCCCAACGGCTACACCCAGAGGAATTTGTGGCCACTGCGTCCTCTGCGCCCGGCGACGCCGTCACCTGCCGCACTCCTCCGACACCGTGCAGCACCGCGCCCCTCCGGCCTTGCCGCACCAGCCATGGCTTTTTTCCGCACTGCCCCTTGCACCGCAGCCGGCCTTCACCACCGCTCAATCCCGCCTCAATTTCAACATTCCCCACCGTCGCCACTGCTCACCGGTGAAGACCGCCATCACAATTCGCCTCCTCCGGTGAATCTCTCTCCTTCTAGGAAACCATGAGCCACCTTTGCGCCCTCCCCTACCTCTCCAGGTCGTCAATTTTGGGAAGCGTCGCCTGGGGCCGAGCTCCACCGTGCGCTACCATGGCCGCTGCTAGCTCTCTGTTGCTGGTGCTCTGCGACGTTGCCCTGGCTCCCTCGAGCCCATGGCAAGGTTCAGCACACCGTACTCGTTCTTCTCGGCCGGAATCCCAGCCACTCCGCCACCCCTACCCACTGGCGCCATACGCCGCCGCCGCGCGCATGCCAGTGCTCCTCGACCGGGCCCTGCGAAGCCTCCCCAGCTCCTTTGAACCCTCGACGAGCACCACCACGTCGCCCACTTGCGCTTCGGCCGGAGCTCTAAGTCCCTCCGCTTCTCCCGCGCCCCAGCGTCATGAGCCGCCGTCGAGCCTGCGAGCTCTCTGGTGCCGGCCCCTCGCGATGACTCCTCAACACAACTGAGGACACGGCTAGCTTCGGTGTGCCATCCTGCCCTTCCTCCGGTCGACGCCCCAACCTCTCCGGCCGGCGGGCCACCCTAGCGCCAGTGAGGCGACAACATGGACCGGCCTCTGCTACGGTCCATCGTGTTCTGGACAAGGGAGCCAAGGGTAAAAAGGTTATTTTGCAAAGAAGCGCTCTAACTCTTCTACATAGAATCCTAGGTCCCCTACATTTACAGAAAACCCCACTGCCCTTAAAATCGAATGAATTAGCCCCTGCACTTTAACCTACAACACCTTGATCTTTTCCATGTTTTCATACAGGTCTTAGTTGGCTTTTTGGTAATTGTAAATTGGTCCTTGGCAACCTCGCGTGTCGGCCACCCTAGCACACCCGCACCGAGTTTGGACACATAACAAGCACGAGTCTTGGACACACGATTGCCACCTGACCCGCTCGCATGTGTCCTAGGACGAGGACACGGTCACAGCCACGTGTCCACGGACATGTTACGATTTCACGTGTCCATGTGTCCACAGACATGACCACAGTTTTCCCGTGTCCACGTGTCCACGGACACGTCACAGTTTTCACGTGTCCCTGTGTCCACGGACACATCACGGTTTCCCCGTGTCCACGTGCGTTTTCCCATGTCCACAGACACGTCACTGTTTTCCCGTGTCCACAGACACCTCACAGTTTTCACGTGTCCCTGTTTCCACGGACATGTCACGGTTTCCCTGTGTCCACGTGCGTTTTCCCGTGTCCACGGACACGTCACAGTTTTCACGTGTCCACATATCCACGGACACGATCACAGTTTTCTCGTGTCGAACTTTCCTGTATCCACGAAAACCCCGAACTTTTCCGTGTCCACGAAAACCCCGAACTTTCACAAAACCATGAACTTTCACCCTCACGTGTCCATGAATCCCCGAACTTTCACAAAACCCTGAACTTCCACTCTCACGTGTCCACGAATCCCCGAACTTCCACAAAACAACGAACTTTCACCCTCACGTGTCCACGAATCCCCGACCTCCCACAAAACCATGAACTTTCACTTTCACGTGTCCACGGACACGTCACAGTTCACGTGTCCACGGACACGATTACAGCTCATATATTCACGTGTCCATGAACACGTCACAGAACTCTGTGTCCACGGAGAAATCTCTGATTCTGGACACCCGTGTGTCCAGGGACTGTGGACACAGGCCGAACCATGTGTCCATATGATTTTTCCTCGATTCTGGACACGCAGGTGTCTAGAGGCCGTGGACACAGGCCGAGCCATGTGTCCATGCAGCCTTTGCCAGTTTTCGGTCACAGACTAGCTGGCAACATCACCACGAAGTTCGTCCCCTGTTTCACGCCTGCACACACACACCCGACAACTGTGGACACATGCCGGGTAGCGTGTCCACGGGGGAGATTTCCTGTTTTCCATCGGGAACACTTTGTTCTTCTCACCACCGCTACACCTTAACTAAGTTTTCAGTGATCTTGGTACCATTGGAACCATTATCTCAAGCTCCATCACATCGAATCATCCAAACCTTAGCCAACCTCCGGTCTTGTCGATTCGCTTCTATAGTAAGTTCTTCGCTGAGTTTAATCGTGTTCCTTCTTTTGTTTTATCGTTGTTAGTGCAAGTCTTTAACTATGATGCATTCTAAGTATAGATTTATACTAGCTAAGGCACGCCACAGCATAGCATAACCTCATTATTTAACACACATTAGTATGCGCACCCATGTTAGCACTAAATAACCTAACTTAAAATTAGAATTATAAAATTAATAGTTAAACACTAATAACTAAATACTAGGAAGTAAGTAAACACTTTAGTTAGCAGCCCATAAGCAACCTGCCATGTAGTCACCCATGCAATGGCACCTTTTAGCGCTTGTGTCACTTGTTAGTTTTAGCAATTTAATTATATGAAATAAGTTAGGTAATTAACCATTAAGCACCTAAAGTAGTACAATCATATAGGTATAAACTAAATAACTAACAGTAGCAATATGCCCATTACCACATCACAGTTAATGCCATATATTTAGTGTAGAAGTTCAATTGTATAGTAGAATCAAGAAATACTCACTAGAAAGTATGTGTAACACATCAGTACACGCTAGTGCACGTACCACCTACTAGCACTAACGACGTAACTAAATAATTAATAGCTAAATACTTGACCACCTACGGGCATGTTAGAAACTAAGCATAAATTAATCAGAATACTCATGTATTTCACTTTACATCGGTACACACCGGCACACGTGCAATCTTAAGTCGCGCTCACATTCAAAACCATGATACATAGATATAAGCATAGGCCAACGATAAGTGCAAGTGCACAATGTACACGGATAACTCAGGTCATGAGCCGTGACATAGAAGCACGCACAATGCACTCATGATATAGTTTAATCACTAGGTATCAATCAGAATAACTCTAATGGCTACATAAAATGTTGTACTGTTCATAGGACTACACATGCACATGCCTCTCCAATAGCCATGCTGGTGGGCCTCACCGCTCCTCGTAATAACTAATCACCTCATGCATGACTTGCCCTAAGTTTTTTTCGCGGTGTTATCTGGTTCTTAGTTGGAGTTCTTTGGATTTTATCGCTTCTTTTTGAGTTGTGTTTCTTTCGCAGTAGTTTTATTAGCCTTTTCCTTCGCGTAGATAACGCTGAGTGTAAGGAAGAGTCAAGCCTTAAGAGGGACCAGAAGGTCTACGTATGAAGAGAAGCTCGTAGATTGGGCGCGAAGCTAGAGAGTGAATATTGAGATCTTGAAGAAGAAGCCTTCAACCTCAAGCTTGAAGATTAAGGAATTTACAGGCAAGCTCTAACCTCATATTGGAACCTATATTTTGCTAATGCTTCTATAGCGCCTATTTATTCTTCTATGCATAATATTTTGGTTTGAAATATTGTGTTAGTCATAATCCTACTTGTTCTTAGGTATTTATATTTATGTCAGTAACTTGCTGTATAGATATGCATGCCTTCCTTAAAAACCATTGACAAAGTGTCCTTGATAGCCATAGAGATTTCGTTCCTGGATAGTTCTACGGAACGGATAATATCTTGTACTAGATCTGCTTAGGACCTCATTTACGGTGCTCCGCACCGCCGCACCATATACCATTAATTTGCAAAATGAGTTGAAAGAGTTTGGTGGTGTGAGTACAAATAAAAGAGGGTGGGATTAGAACAACTGGTGCTAGGTGAAGAAGGGATGTTTCTGGCCATGAGGTGGGGCTCACTTGGAGTGATGGTGATAGGTGTGTAGGCTTCGCTGTGGTCCACCTGCCGTGGACGAGACCGCCACCCCTGCCATATAAAGACCGGTTCGTTAGCCCTCGACTTGGTAATTTCTGTGCAACCACAGAACATGTACATTTTGGGCAGGACTTATTCCCTATATGTATTCTTTCCACATCGAACTACTGGGGGGTCGGTAGTGAAGACACAAGGGAACAGGAGAAGGGCGTGAGATGACTCGCTGCCTGGCCTTCGACGGTAATTGCCCGCGTCACGGGAGCGTAAGCCCGCAGATATAGCCCTTGGATTGGTAATACCTGAAGATTGGAGGGGACCAGAAAAAGGCGTGAATGTGATGGATATTCACGACCCGGCTCCGAGAATGTACCGACGTGTCATCGACGGCCTGAAAAACCCCGAGGGATGGCCCCTGTTTGCACCTTGGGTGGAATCTGTGGAAAACTGCGTAGATGTGGGATGGGCAACTCTAATGATCAGGAGTAGCATAACCTGTGAGTACAGTGTACAACCTCTGCAGAGCTAAAATTCCTTCCGGATAGGACGTTGTCACGGTATTGACATGCTACTGTTCGGGCGCTCTACGATTAGATTTTCTATACTGCCTTGAAGTGTGAGTGGGTGTAGCTACCCGTGCTTTGGAAGGTGTCTGGAGGGGATAGCGGAGGCCCTTTCAGTTAAAAATTAGAGAACTAGCGAGAATGGTTTGTACTCCCCCAGGTTCAACTTATTAATATATGGATAATAAATACTTTCACTCCTTTTTAAAATCTTTTGTAGTAAACCTTGCATAAAACTGGCTTTTTGCAACATGGACCTTGCTGCATCATCCTTGCTACAACCAATGTGCATCTATATTTATACCTTTGCTTAGTGTTGGAGCTTGTTGAGTACCTTATGTACTCACCCGCCTGCATTTGTGGTTTTAGACGGTGAGGATCGCGTAGGTGTTGTGCTGGTTTCGTTCTGCTTCCTAAGTCTGTTTGTGGATTTGGGCCCTGGTGTTCGCTGCCTGCTCTGCTTTTAGTTGGTCAACCGGTGTAGGATCGTAGAGATCCTCATGGTGTGGTCACTAAAAGTCCTGTCTCAGGTTAGTTTTTCTTTTCGAAGTATGCTTTCGATATATATTCTGTTGTGTTGTGCGTATCAGCTATTGATCCAGGGATTGATACGTGTATCACAGTGCATCTCAGAAATGGGGTGCGCGACAAGTCTTCAAGCTTCTACAAGTGAGGCTTAGTGTTCCTCACATACACAATGCAACCGAAACTCCTCAAGTGATGCATTGCTGGCTTCTTTCCGTGCCAAGCTTCAAAAGGAGTCATCCCCTCAACACCTTTTGTGGGCATAGACAGCTGTGTTCACAGCTTCTTCCCAAAACCATCCCGGCAGACCCTTCCCTTTCAGCATGCTCCTTGCCATGGCCACAACGTGCCATTTCGGCATTCTACAACTCCATTCTGCTGTGGACTGTAAGGTGCAGTGTGCTGCCGGTGGATTCCTTCTGTCATTCAGTGTTCAGCAAACTCTGCAGAAGTGAATTCTCCTCCCCGGTCAGTGCGAAACCCCTTCAATTTCACTCCAGCTTCTCCTTCAGCCCTGAGTTGAACCTCCTTGATAGCAGCCGCTGCATGATCCTTTGATGGGATCGCGGCTACCCAAATATATCTGCTGAAATCATCAACAAGGAGCAGAAAATACTTGTTACCACTCGGTGTTGCTGGAGTTATCTATCCACAGAGATCGCCGTGCACCAGCTCCAGAACTCGCTGTGTCCGAAATTGAGCCTTCCCAGGGAAAGAAGTTCGCCTCTGTTTTCCTGCCATGCACGCCTCACACAGCTTCTCCACTTGGCCGATCGGTGGCAGTCCGTGAACAAGCTCCTCCCGAGCCATCTTCCTCAAGGCTGCCATGTTGACATGGCCAAGCCGTTCATGCCAGCACCAGGTTTCCTCTTTTCCATGAACACTGAGGCACACTGATGGTGATGGTGCTACATTCAGTTTCAGCACGAATAGGCGATTCTCCTAACGCGGCACTCGAACCAGCAGCTGTCCACCAGGCTCACGGATCTGCATCACGCCGGAAACAATCTTCACCTCGTAGCCAATTTCATCCAATTGGCCTAGGCTGATGATGTTGGTTGTGAGCCTTGGTATGTAGTAGACGCCGGTGAAAATCCTTCTCCAGCCATCCTTGCACATGAACGCCACCGTGCCTCGCCCTTTGATCCTTGCCACAGAATCATCCCCGAAGCGCACGGTGCCGAACACCGCCGTGTCAAGGTCTGCGAACACCGCTCGAAAGCCCGACATATGGTTCGTGGCTCTGGTGTCCGCCACCCAAGTCTCTGCTTCTTGCTCCTCCTTAGCGTTGAAGTGCGCCAGCACCTTCTGCTTGTTCAGCATCATCGGCTCTCCTCCGAAATGCCTGTCCTGGCCTGCACTCTGCTGCGTTACTGCCAGCACCATCTGTGGTGGTGGCGCCGACGGCTCAGCCCGCACCAGCAGCAAAGAGGCTTCTTCTTTTTTCTTGGACGGTATGGACCTGCTCCTTCTTGGCCTTTGACCAGCAGTCCCGCGCCCAGTGGCCCCGCTTCCCGCACTTGCGGCATTCATCTGGGCTCCTGTCAGGCGCCCCACTGGATGACGCGCCTTTCTCGCCTCCAAAGCCGTCGCGTCCCCGGCCACGGCCACGCCTGCCGCCGCCATCGCTGCTGCGTCCACGGCCAGGGCTTCCGCCGCTGTTCTCTGCGTCCCTCTTCTTCCAGCGAGCATCCCACTCCTCCTCCGTCAGGTACAACTTTCCTTCGTGCACCATCGTGGTGGGCGGTTCGTCTAAAGCTTCCTCTGCTGACTTCAGCCGTCCCGTAGCGTCGGCCAGAGTGAGAATGGTCACATCGAGCAGCGTTTCAATCGCTAACACGATCTGCCGGAATCTCTTAGGCACGCTCCGAAACAGTTTCTCGACCAGCTTCTCTTCGGGTATCTCCTCGCCGAGCGTTTCCAGGGTCGCCGCCATCTAGCTCAACCGAAGAGAGAAATCTTCAACGGTCTCGCCCTCCTAGAACGTCGCAGCCTCGAATTGCCAGCGCAGCTGCTGTGCACTGGACTTCTTGACACGATCTCCGCTGACCCTCATGGTCCTGATCGCTTCCCAGGCCTCCTTTGCCGTTTCCTTGTTGGCGATCGCAGAGACCATATTTGTTGGCACAGCACTGCAGAGGATGTCATGTGCTTGCATGTCCTCCTGAGTATCAACTCCTCCTTTGTCGACGGCGGTTCAGAGTCCTCGAGCCTTGAGCTTGACCTTCATGAGCAGCGCCCAGTTGGAGTAATTGGTCTTGGTGAGAACAGGGTAGCTAGTCCCATTCCCCACCTCATGAATTACCCGCGGGATCATCGCTCCATCCCTGTCGCTGCTCCCTTCGCCCTTTCCTCCTCCCGCCATCGACTCTCCTCGCTCTGATGCCACTTGTTAGGAACTTGCCTGAATAACGATGGACCACGTCACCGGCAAAGTTCCCTGGCCAAGACTCACGCGAACACAGAAGACACAAGAATTGGTGCTGCTAATCTTGGCAGCGTTTTCAGGTTCTATTCCTTTGCTTATATAGAGAATTACATAGAAAGTAATACAAAGAAACTAGGAAACAAAATCAGAGCCAATCAGGCTATCAATCACTGATCTAATTCTAAAACAGCTACTAGCTAAACTAGGAAAGTATTCAAACCTGGCGCACAAGGCTTATCTTGACACGCGGCCGCTTTCCTCGCCGAAGGGGCACGCATGCGTCGTGGCCGCTTATAGGCCGAAGCGAGGCGGGACTAGGCCGCTCAGCGCTTATACGTGCTGAAGCACCCACTCAATCGCGCTTTTTTTTCTTAGATCTAAGCTGGGACCAAGATTCTATGGGCCATTTCAGATAGTAGCTTGCATTGGTGATGTGTCATACAAACTACAGCTTCCACCAAAAGCTAGAATCCACAATGTTTTACATGTCTCATTGCTCAAGAAGTTTGATAGGAACACCACCAACAACGGTTGTGCCATTGCCTGATCTGTTACATGGCCGTGTCAGTCCCACACCAGAAAAAGTAATACGTGGTGTCTGGGAATTACTTGTTCAATGGATGGGCAGACCACTAACAGATGCCTCTTGGGAGCAGATGTAGGAATTTGCATGCCAGTATCCTACTGTACAGCTCACAGACGTGCTGTTTGTTAGGGAGGAGGGAAATGTTGTGGATTCCTTTGTGGGCCACAGGTACCAAAGGAGGAGGCGTGCAACAGATGGGAAGGATTAGATAAGATCTGGTAGTTATTGTTTGTTTAGATTTAGTTTGGTTTGGTTTGGTTTGTTTTTCTATTCTAGTCGGTTTAGGCTATTGGCCTACTGTCTATATAAAGCAGGGAGGAGATTTATTGTAATCATCAAAGAATAAAGAACTTTCTGAGAAGGAAGTTTTACCTTCAACACCATGGCTGGGAACATGTCCCCAACCCGGCGACCAATCCACCAAATTCTGGTGTTCCCGTTATACTTTGAGATCCAATCCCTTGGCTGAGTTCGTGCTGATTTCTCCCATACGCACACCCATTAGGAAGAGAGGTCAGCAACACCATCACCAAATTCTCTTTATTTCTCTCATAGACAGTTTCATTGTTTTGTAATGCTTCAAGATATCTTTTAAGGAGGGTGGTGCATTCTGGTTTATTAATCTGACGACTCCTGATGTCCTATATATCTTTTCAGCTATGACATCTCTATTGCTTTTGCTTGGGTTGGTGGTATGTCCAGCACTTTCTCTGATTGAAATGTTTATTGCAACTTGTTGGAAAAGGAGGCACCGGGAAATCTGGCCTAAGTGGTGCCACTCAGAGTAACTTTCATGTGTAGGATGAGTGCCGTGTGACCGTGTGGCTCCGAGTCACTGTTAGTACACTCCCGGTGTAAGCAATCTAGTTTGTATCAAGGTAGATGTCAGTCTAACCTACGTTCGCTACCTAACAAATGGCCGTCCATCTGACTGATCACCAGCACACTCATCATCTTCCAAGATTCTGGGGCACAGGAATAGTTCTTGGCCTGATGCTGCGTCAAACTACAGGATCTGCCCACCTTCCACACATCAGCTGCCTGCTCCTCGTTCAAAACGCAATGCCATCTGCACATCTTACACTCCTCTTCCCAGTTTACTGTAAAAACTTCATCATGCCCTGACGACGACATTACTGACACAATTCACATGTCCACAAATAATCAGATACATCGTGCCTCTCTCTTGTCCGTGGTACATGGAAACAAAGACGAGGCCGGGTGGTGTCTTGTCTTGATAGATTTAGGATCATACATCCGTGCAGCATATTTTTCCAAATCCATTCTGTTATTTTTGTTTCTCATTAAATAACTTGTATGTTACAAGTACGTTGTGATAGGCGCAACCCAACCAGTGAGTCCCTGTCCTAGTCAGTCTCCTACTTGATGGAATGTATGGGAGGTCGAACAGAAGCTTCGCCAATTCTGTTTGGTTTCCCAAATTTTTGCCTGGCTCAAATGGCTACAAACTGCGCTTGCCTGTTTGTCAACCAGCCTCTGAACACAAACTGTGCTCAGATGCCTATTCTTTAGGTTATAGTCCACAGGCAAAAGAAATGGCAATTAGGTGAAACAGTAAACATGGGTCAAACACGCAATGAGATCTCATGGAATCCTATCAGGTTTTTCATCACTAGCATGTGGGGATGCACAGGAAAAAACTGTGTAGTTGTGGATCAAGTACAAAATCGTAAAAATATTATCCCTGCTGTTTGAAGATAATAGTACAATACATAAACCTACAGAGATAAACAAAACCTTCAAGAAATGGTCTCCTGAAGATGTGACAACTGAAGATCACAAACCGTCACCACCCTGTCACCTATCTGGCATTCTTACGGGATGGAAACAATTGCAAAATATTACATTATGCCAAATAATGCAAGGAGAGTATGTACGTGCTGAACACGTATTTGCTTCAACAGACACCTTTAGTAACGAGCAATAGTGAAGCTAGAGGGCACATCTAGCGTGGCAGGCTGGCAGTTGACATAAACTCATCCACTAAGCTGTGAAAATTTTGGCTTGTTTTGGATGATGGAAAT
>BCLH01002389.1:17604-40468 GCA_001602315.1 Zoysia pacifica | reverse complement strand
CTCTGCTTTATTATTCTTAGAGACCATGTAATGCGGCATGCATGGTTTAGCTATAGTCTAGTCATCTTATTCTTTGCGCAAATAGCCATTTATATCTTATTAGTAGACTTACATTTTATGGTATTTGTTTATTTTATTTTTTGCCATGCATTTGACATATGTTTATTGAGCACCGTCTGCGGGGATCAACGAGAGTCACCCAAAACCAATTTGGTTTCATGCCTGGGAGATCCACTATAGAGGCAATTTTCTTAATAAGGCAACTGATGGAGAGATACAGAGAACAGAAGAAAGATCTGCATATGGTCTTCATTGACCTAAAGAAGGCTTATGATAAAGTGTCTAGGAACGTTATATGGTGGGTATTGGAAAGGCACAAAGTCTCAACAAAGTACATTAACCTCATTAAGGATATGTACAAAAATGTAGTAACAAGTGTCCGAACAAGTGATAGAGACACCGATGAGTTTTTGATTAATATAGGACTGCACCAGGGGTCGGCTCTGAGCCTTATCTTTTTACTTTGGTGATGAATTAGATCACACGAGACTTATATGAGAACATTTTTTGGTGTATGCTTTTTGCGGATGATGTGGTGCTAGTAGATGAGAGCACGATAGGGGTGAACCAGAAGTTAGAATCATAGAGACATGCTTTGGAGTCAACGGGTTTTAGACTTAGTAGGTCTAAAATAGAGTATGAGGTGTGATTTCAGTGCTACCGCAGTCGAGGAGGGAGATGTTAAACTTGATGGCTAGATGGTACCCAAGAAGAATATTTTCCGTTATTTGGGTTCAATGTTGCAAAAAGATGGAGATCTTGATGAGGATGTAAGTCATAGAATTAAAGTTGGATGGTTGAAGTGGCGTCAAGCTTCTGAAGTCCTATGTGATAGTAGGGTGCCTCAAAAACTACAATTCGTGCAATTCGTCTTGTCATGCTATATGGAGCAGAGTGTTGGTCTACGAAAAAGCGAAATGTTCAACAACTACATGTAGCCGAAATGCGTATGTTGAGATGGATGTGTGACCACACGAGAAGAGATCGTGTTCGGAACGATGTCATACGAGAGAGATTAGAAGTGGTACTAGTTGAGGAGAAACTTGTGTAGCATCGTTTGAGATGGTTTGCGTATATTCAACGAAGGCAACAGGAGGCATCGGTTCGTAACGGGATAGTAAGTTGACCAAACGGTGTGAAGAGAGGCAGAGGTAGACCAAACTTGACTTGGAAGAGTCTGTGAAAAGAGATCTGAAGGATTGGGATATCGTCAAGGAGTTAGCTTTGGATAAGAGTTCGTGGAGGCTAGCAATTCACGTGCCTCAACTTTGATTGCCAGTTGTTGCTCCTTTTTAGTCGTCTCTCGGGGTTTCATCTAGCCTACCTGAACTTGCTTGAGACTTTGGCTTTGTTGTTGTTGTTGTTGCTGCATTTGATATATGTTTTCAGTAAATTGTTGGTGCCTTCTGTAAACTGATGTGAACCATTATCTATGCTCTTTCAGGGTATTGGGTTTCTTAATGATCCTCGCAGGTTAAATGTTGCATTAACTCGTGCACGATATGGTATTGTTATTCTGGGTAATCCTAAAGTTTTAAGCAAGCAGGCACTTTGGAATAGCTTGCTGACACATTACAAGGTATAGCCTTCCACTTTCCACACTGATCTGACAAGGTCCTTTTTCTTTCTAGTGTAAGCTGAGGCACTGCACAAGTAGACCAATTTTTATATATGTATCATGAGTACATTATCAACCATGTGCTGTGTATGGTGTTGTTTTTGAAGTCCATATGTATAATTTATGTGTTTTAGGAGCATGAGTGTTTGGTTGAAGGACCATTGAACAACTTAAAGCGGAGTATGGTGCAATTTCAGAAACCTAAAAAGGTAAGTTCCTTTTTCCATTTTCTCTGCTGGAAGGCGTACTGCTATTTTCTTGTACTCACTTGTGTTGTCTTTGTAGATCTATAATGACCGAAGACTGTTCCTTGGTGGTGGTCAAGGTGTCATGAATGGATCTAGCTTTGGGGCCATGGGCTCCAATGCACCAGCGGACAAGAGAAGTGGTAGAGGAAAAGGTATATACAGTTCTGTTTCACGATGATTTTAAAAAGACCTTTTCTTATATCTTATTTAATTTCCCTCTGAAATGCAGGACATTTTCCTTTTGGCCCACCAAATGGGACTCATAGACCTGGCGTGCACCCAGCAGGCTATCCTGTACCTCATATGCCTTTTCCTCCATTTCCCATGGGTCCACATTCTCAACCATATGCAATTCCAACCCGAGGATCATTGCATGGGTCCATTGGAGCTGTTCCGCCAGTGCCTCAACCTGGGAGTAGAAACTTTGCGGGATCTCGTTCTAGCACTGGTGGTCCTATTGGTGGTCACCTTGGTCAGCAGAATTCTGAGCAAGCTATGGGTGGCATGGGATCAGGTTACAATTTCACTGGCTCGGAAAATCCAAGCAGTCAGCCATCTGCTGGAGGTCAAATGTCTCAAACTGGACTAATGACACAGGTTTGTTTTTTATCCTGTATATAGTACATGCAATGGAATGGTAATAGTCCCACACTAATGTTTGCTTTGTCATCGTAGATGCCTATCCAAGGTCTCAGTCAAACATTCCATGATGGTTTTCCCATTGGTGGGATGTCTCAGGTACTGTGAACTTAATGTCTGGATTGTTTTAATGTTATGTTCTCTTTTGATAAAATGTTTTTTTGTTGGTTCGCTAGGACTTCTTTGGAGATGATTTCAAGAGCCAAGGATCTCATGTGCCATACAACATTGCAGATTTCTCTACACAGGTTACTATTCTATCAGTGAATACATTGCATTTTTATGGTTTGATTCATTGTATTTTTGAATATCTTAAATTTTGAAGTATACCATGTCAGACTATTTAATTCTTGGTGAATTTTAGTTAATTGTTTCTCTGGTAAGTGTTAAAGTATTTTTTTTATTACAGGCCTCTCAAGGTGGTTATGGTGTTGAATTTACTCAAGCGCCCCAATCTGGATACTCTGGGAACTATTTGAACCGAAACACACATCCGGGATACTCACATATGGGTGCAACAAATGACATTGTGTCTCAGGTCTCTTCAATTTGTTTTGTTACCATCATGTAAATCAGTCTTAACATGTTAAGTATTTTTGTTGTGTACTTATGATCATGAGCTTGCTTGTATTTTCCAGGATCACATGGGCCATGGATCACATGCAATGTTTACACAAGCGGGTTACAATGATCCCTCACAAGATGAGTCATCTCAGATGCATTATGGAATGGCTCCTGCTGGTGCTTTCCAGTCACAGGTGACTTGTCTATCAACATATATCTTTCATGTTAATTATAAACTTGTTGTAGGCATAACTAGTATTTCTTTTTATTTACAGAGCATGATGAATCCCATGTACTCCCAATCATATGCTCACTACAACACCCAGCCCCAGTCTCTTCAACCTCCTACACAGTGATCAAGCAAGCGTATGAATGGCTGAAGCCACGTTACATTTTGGAAACTGAGGGGTTGCTTATTTGACCCACAGCAGCCTGGTTTGCCCTTCTGCACTTTTGGGGAAGTGATAGTGCGTAAACATCGGATGCAAGCAATTAGCACAAGCATATTTTGTCACACTTGGATATTTATCTGGTCAGGCTTTACAAGATGGCTATGCTGATGACACGTGGCCAGTGCTAAGGGGCACAGAAATTGAGACATATTTTTTGTGTGGTAGTTTTCAATGGGGGTTTGACAGGAGGTGAAAATGCTGCAGAGGTTGAAGACGCTACCCTCATTCCGCACCTGTATAGAGGGCACTCGGGGCTTGTAGTGGTCCCATGTGAATATTCCAGGATTAGCTGCCATCCAATTAAGACTTTAATAGGCGCAGTTATCACCGGCCTCCATGCTATCACGAAGGCTTGCATAGTGGCTTTGTATAGAGGTGCTATAGATGAGGTGGCCAGCTGTTTTAGATTTTGTGCACATTGCCAATATGCTTTTACATATGTATGAATTATCTATAGTCTTGATATTTATAAGAGAAGTGATGTAGGGTTTTGATGTTGGCGGTAAGAGTTTGTGATTGCTGATATTTTATATACAGTACCACTTTTGATCGTGTTTCAATGACTGATGTCGTCGGATCAGTGTGGTATTTATGATATACACCGTATTTTAGTAAGTTGAATACTCAAAAGATATGCTAGAAGTCAACGGTAACAGTAAAGTATAATTTTTAAATGGCTACGAAAGGAGTTGGTTCCATCTCACTGCTACTGTCGCCATGTCGATAAGTATGAAGTGTCGCCATATAGATGGTCCCACGTACAGTAGATAAATGCAGCTGACCTTTTCCCTATGTAGAAACCCCCCACCCCCTCATAAAAAGAAGAATATCTAATTTTTTTAGTTAATTAGCGTCTCTAATTATTTATTATTTTAGAGTTTAGGGCTTCTTTGGATTGGAGAAAAAAAAACGTAAGAAAAACAAAGGATTCATATTCCTATGGATTAATTTACTGTAGCATCCTCTGTTTCACAATTGGTCATAGGAAAAATGAAGTAAATTTTTCTTTCCCTTCACTTCTAGAGGAAAATCGTAGGAAAAAAAATCCACTCAAACCTCTTGGTAAATTTCTTATGCACTTTGAGACTGATTAGGACTTGCGTCTCCCCCTAATCAATTTGTTCTCAGTTGGGGCGCTACTGCTAGTTGAAGTACACTGATAATTCAAATCTCCATATTTAAAATTCCTATATTTTTTCTATGCTCATTCAAACACCACAACTTTAGAAATTTTTCTCTGTTTTTTATTTCTCTGTTTTACACGTAGAATCCTATCTTATTTCTATGTTTTTCCTATTTTTGCATTTTATTATTCTTGTGTTCCAAAAAGGCTTTATAAGTTTTTCTCTTTTATTTATCATTCTTGTTTTTCAATATATATTTATTTATTTTTAATATATCTCTATCTCTATTCTCTTCGTTTTCAGCATCATATTTTTTTATTATTTTTAATTTTCGTGTCCACACTTAAATAAAAAAAGAAAAGAAGAAGAAAAAAGAGTGCATGTCACTGTAATTTTTTGCGGCTTGAAAATATACTTGAAGATGGGATACGACGTTTGAGATATGTCATTTTATAGGTTTTAGATCACTCCGCGTTTCATGTCAGGCGAAATGTATACATATTAGCATATATCCACTTTAAGCCCCTGCCTGCCTGAGCTTGAATGGGGGAAGTATGAGCCTGGTCCCATGCACCTCCTCGCCGCTACCGCGGGGGCGCACTTCATGCTCGCCGTTTCCCTGCCTCGCACCGCTCATGGCTGCCATCTCGCTGCTCACTCTCAGAAACGGCGCGCTCGACGCATTCGCCTCTGCTGCACCGCGTTTGACGATGCCCCTGCACGCCGCCATCCTCTTTACCAGTGCCATTGCCTCCAGATTCATTGCGGGCAGCGTCGCGCTCAGTGGCGAAGCCACGTTCAATCTCCCTGTTGCACTGGCACAGGGTCCAAAGAAATTTTCATGGCTAATTAGTGGAGAGTTAATTAAAAACTAATATATTTTAATGGTTGTGCACCAGGGTATTTTTTACCCTAGCTTCGCTCATGGTCGCGCTCATCACTGTAGTGTCCATTGTCTTACTCGCATATTTTGCTTGGAACGTCTTCTGCTACCAAGGGCTCTCCGGATTTGAGTATGGACCGTTCTACTTTTACCTTAGCATCATTTTTGAATTTTAAATCAAATCGATTTGAGTTATTTTTTATCGGTTTTTTCAGTTTACTTTGGTTTGTCTATCGGTTTGATCAGTTTTCGAATTTTTAAATTTTTTAAATTTTTTTTTAATTTTAAAACTAAAAATTGTACATTATTCATTGACATCAAACCGAACCGAATTCACGGGAAACAATAAAAATCGGCCGGTGCGGCACTCCACCTCTCTTCTCCAAATCAGCCAAACCCCATTTCTCCAGGCCGCATCCTCCCGCACTCCCACCTGTCCGCGAGCGCAGCCAGGAGAGAAGGCCTAAAAAACCAGAAGAAAAGCGACAAAAATGCTGCGCCACGCCGCCCGTCGCCTCACCTCCCGCGCCGCCTTCGCCGGCCGGCGGGCGCTCTCCACGGCTGAGGTGCCCGCGGAGGCCGCGGAGGACTCTGCGTTCGTCGAGGGGTGGAACAAGGTGGCCCCCAACATCGAGGCCCCGAAGACGCCCATCTCACTGATGCAGCCGCGCCCGCCCACGCCGGCCTCCATCCCCACCAAGCTCACCGTCAATTTCGTCCTCCCCTACAAGTCGGAGATCGCCAACAAGGAGGTACATGGTCGTCTGCCCCCCTCACGTTCCCCGGTTCCCCAGTCTCAGATCTGATAATACGGGCGTGTCTAGGGTTTCGGGTGTACGCGATCTGGGAGGTTGGTTTCGGGGTTGAGCCTGATATCCGGGAGAGCTGCGTGTCCTGCGACCTGGTTCATTTGGGGTCAGCGTAGTCCGGTTAGGGATTGCGGATTCGGTGTAGCGTTGGGAGTGCTGTGGCCAACGTTTTTGTTGGGACCAATTGCTTGTGGTGCATGAATCGTTGCGTGCGGACCTGCTGGAGTTTCTCATTGTTCAGCTGGTTCAGGCAGGCGGAAGGTGATCCTGTGGACGTGTCAATGTGATGTAATCCGTTAGATAAATGAGTTCTGGGTCGCTCAACTGATGAGTAGAAGCTAGTGACTGATGGCAAGGGATTGCTGCTGATGAGGACCGCAGTTACAGTGGGAAGTTTTTGTGGATGATCATTTCATAGCACCCAGTTACGTTTATTTAGGGCACTAAATGCACATTTGTCATAGTTATGGACTTTTTCTGTTGACTGTCGGTCAGTGATGATTTTGAGTCTCGTCTGGGGTTCCTCCTGCTCTTTTTTTCCTTCAAATGTCAATTTGCATATCTCTTCCTCATGCTATGTGTAGGTTAGGTCTCGTGATAAATATGATCTTTATCTTGTGGCGATATGCTAAGTTTTGTTCAGTTTTTGGATACTGGCATTTGCGGTGTATGTCAGACCGAGACTTGTGCCCATGATTATCACGTATTTATATTCTGGTGACGTTGTAGCTTGAGATAGATCATTACTTGATAGCGTTTGCTGTGACATATATCTGGTGTGGTGTGATTGCGATAATTGAGAAAAATGCCACTCTGCAGTTATGTATTGAAAACTACATTTTAGTGTGGTTTGCTAATCGCTTATTTCTTATTTGCTGAGTAAACTGTTATCTTTTTTTATTGTGCAACATTTTAAATATTTTCTTCTGATACTTGGTGCTATGCTGAATTAAGTAAAAAAAAAATTTGTGCAATGTTTGCAACTTGGTTCTTATCTGTACAGATAACTTGGTGCTATTAAGAGATTTCTTGTGTATTTGATTTTTTTTGTCATACAACGACGTGTGACCAAATTCTTGATTTATCTTGCCGTGTGTTAGACTGTTTCTGAAGAGCTGCTTTTTGTTGGATTGTTGAACTTACTTTGGAATTGATGGTTGTATGTGTTTATGTTGAATTTGTGGGGAATATATGGATGTTAAGATCATTGTTTGTCATTTGAGCCCACTTTTTGTAACGTTCCTCCTTTTACGTTATGCTGTATCAATGTACATAGGTTTCAAGATACTCTGCAGCCATGTCTTGTCATTGCTATTTGTCTAAGAATGAATTACTGGTTATAATGCATCCTTGTAGAGTTATGATATTATTAATGTTCCTTGTTTCCCATTAATATTATTTGTCTGGGAACTTTGTTTTCTTTTCATTGACATGGCATTATTTACATTTTTCAGGTTGACATGGTAATTGTTCCTGCTACAACTGGACAGATGGGTGTTTTGCCAGGACATGTTGCCACAATCGCAGAGCTCAAGCCTGGTGTTCTCTCTGTACATGAGGGAAACGATACTACGAAATACTTTGTGAGCAGTGGTTTTGCATTTGTCCACGCAAACTCTGTCGCTGATATTGTGGCTGTGGAAGCTGTCCCTCTGGATCAGATCGACCCAAGCTTGGTCCAGAAAGGCCTCACTGAATTCACCGCTAAGCTTGGATCAGCCTCGACTGACTTAGAGAAGGCTGAGGCTCAGATCGGAGTAGATGTGCACAGTGCGCTCAACTCTGCATTGGCCGGTTAAGTTGTTTCGCGTTTTGCATCAACATTTTTGGAGTGAGTTGAAGTTTGCAAACTTATTTACACAGGATGGAGGGAATGATCTTAAATAAACCATACTCCATATCAAACAAAGACATCTATTTCTTCTACTTGAATCCTGCATGTATTTCTTTTTGTACCCGTGAATATTTCTTTGTTGTCTGAGACCTAATGCTGCTGCGTTAAGTTTTCAGTCTGAGTTGATGCTTTAATCAGAAGAAATAGATGGTCCATTCCTTAGCTCTAATAAAATGCCAAGTACATATTATATTTTTGCCCAAGGAAAATACGAACTACGAGTTATGCTTTCGTTCCCGCTCAACGCTGCATTGGCGGCTTATGTCAGAGGTAGATGATCTTCCAGCAGATGTTCTGAGAAATTCTGTTACGGGATGGTTCACTAATTCTTTGATGAAACTATGACCATTGAATCATATATGTTGCTTCTACAATCGAACAATTTTATATTTGTTCTTGCACACATTTCGCTTTTTAAATAAAAAAAATTCGAAGTTTCTGTTTCAACGCTAACTGTATCACCTGGACAATCATGATAGCGTGAAAGGAACTCCTGTCCCCCAATGTACGGCTGCAGTGCCTTGGGTAGTTCTCGAGAATAGAGCAAGGGTCCTCCCAGTGTTCTGTTTAGGATACCAACAAATTGCTCGGGCCTCATTAAGATACGGGGATTTTTTCTATTTCTCACTTTTTCTCTATAAAATTAAATTGATTTTTATAAAATTACTATGTAATTCCTGCGTTCCAAAGGTGCCTTGGACTCATCATTCTGCGATTTGGTGCGCACAATGTTAGTGATACTAATTACTCAAACACTTCTATTCACGTTACATTGGGTTAGGCCCACTTTAAAATGCAGAAATTACAATAATTTTATAGAAATCGGTTTAATTTTATAAGAAAAATACAGAAAATAAGAAAATTTTCACATTCTAAAGGGGACCTAAGGTGAACTAGACCCTTGTACTAGTGGGAACATAATCCATTGGTAACCATCTTTCAGAGCTAATCCTTAGTTGCCCTAAAAATTTCTTTCCCTCTTATTTGCCCTAAAAATTCTTTTTGAAAACATCTTTTTGTTACGTTCACTGCAATCATATACTCTCTTTATACTCATAATTCAAGTCGTTTTAGACTTTATTTTAGTCAAATATTAAAATATAAATTAAAAATAATTTTTAATTGTTATGTTTATAAATATAAAAATCATATGACTAAATTTATTTTAAAATATACTTTCAGCAAAGTATACATATCACTTTTTTGATAAATATGTTTGACAAAGAAAGAAGAGCCTACTCCCGTGGTTGGCCTCAATCGTGCCAAGATGGAGCCCACGGAGCAGAGGCTCCGGGTAGACTATCAAGAGGTGGCCGACGCGAAGCGCCAACGCGAGATCAAAATCATCGAGGACCCCAAGATGACAGCGCAATTGCAGCGGAAGATGCAGCCTATCGTCCGGCAACGGAGCCAGGCGAAATGCCTAATTACCTCGACGGCCGTGAGGCAGGGGCGAAGCTACTATACAAGGACCGGGTCAGTTGACTCCAATGATTTCCGACAAAATCAAGAGAAAATCACTTTTTAGCACTGTTTAATAAGGTAATTGACCTCATTAATTGATGCCATTGCACTCGCAGTCTGGCTCCGCCCTTGTCGTGAACAGGGTTTACAAAATCAAAATTGATCGGTTTTTGTGGTTTTTGTTGAAACCGGTTCGCTTCGGTTTAAAAGGTGATCGATTTTTGGTTTAATAAATTAAAAAAATTTAAAATTCAAAAAAACTTGAAAATTCGAAAACCAGTCAAACCAACAGGTAAACTGAAAAAATCAGTGAAAACCGTTCGGACCGATTTGATTTCAAATTAAAAAAAGGTAAATCAGAAAAACTGGCCAATAAACCGAAAAAACCGGCCGGCTTTCAATATAAAATTTGATTTTTGAATTTGCTCGGTTTTTTGATTTATTGTAACGGTTTTTTTGGTTTTCAAAAAAACCAGCCGGAAAAACCAGCCGTCGGCTGGTTTTCGAGACCAAACCGGTTTGTGAAACTTTGCCCGTGAGGCGTTCCTTGCCGTCCTCGATCAGTAGGGGTTTAGAGTATTGCCTCATTGTTGAATCTTTAAGGTACAGATAGTAAGAAATCTCTCTGTAATACTAATATGAGTTATTTTATAGAAATAATAATAATATGATTAGACAGCAATTAGCTGTACGCTGCAGCATTATTTTGATGTTAATTCTGTGAGGATTATGTGTTCATGTAATCATTAATGATGTTATTTCTCCAGATTTCACGTAATTTCTTTTGATATCATGACCATGACCACGCGTATTCCTAGGCTTTTTGTCATGCTATATATTTCGAGGTCTGAATATCGGCCATTAGCAGGGACCAGGGGTTCGTCGCGTTACGGGCTGGGCGAAGCTGGAGGGCGAAGGTGAGACAGTGAGACTGTCTTATGGGCCAAGACTCATGGATCAAAATTTGGTGGACGGGGCCCAGCAAAAGAAGTGTTCTTGTAACCGCGGTGATTTTGTTTTCTTTTCCGACAATAGGAGCTGCAGCCTGTCGAATCTGAAAATGTTCATTCATCCTTTCCATGGATCAATGCTGCAGAAGGCCTGCACCCTCCGGTTTTTAAACGTCTCCCCCCCCCCCCCCCAACCAGGTCCAGATTAGAGATGGTAATAGATATCTATTATCCGCGTTCCCCCAGATACCCAACCTGATAAATGAGATATGCATCTTATTTTTTGCCCGTAGATACGGGTATAGATTTTATTTTATACCCATGGATAAAACAGAAATGGATAAAAAAAAGTCTTATCTATACCTGCATATCTGTTTATCCGATAAATAGTCTAAACATATAGGTTAAAATATACAAACGAAGCAAAGATTATAGTTAAAATTCACTTTTACCTCTTGCTCTACTTATTTTTATCTTTTTTGAAACATAATATGATTTTTAATGGTATGTTATTGCACAAGTAGCATAGCTTAAATTGAATATGCTCTCTCTCGTCGTCACACATGATATACATGAATATATAGGTATACGCGCAGGTAAAAAAATATCCGCGAATATGAGTATCATAACGTTTTCTACCCGTTGTAAAGTAACAGATATAAATATAAATAAAGATTTTTGCTTGTGAATAAGTAAGATGAACTACTATCCACAGATATTCTACAGTTGCCATCTTTAGTCCAGATGCGCTTGGAGCTTGCAGCATCAGCGCGCCTGCTTTTCAGTTATCCGTATAAGAGGTACGAACAGCTACTGGTACGAGACCATTGGATTGGAAAGGCCATGTCTCCCATTGTTCGAGAAAAAAAGTTGCTATGTATCAACAATATAAGCGAACGGTACCATTTATCGTGCAATGAGTTGTTTAAATTAAAAGACATTTTCATGTGGAGTAATGGCTAGGCCTAGAACAGAAAGAATTACATGTTCCAGCACAAAGCTGCAAATAACATCCATATTGTACATCTCAGGTGGTCCAGACTTGCTAATCAAAGAACAACTCAATTAGGTTACAACAACTTTGGCGTGTCCTTAGAGCTACAACCAAATGTTGGGCAAGCGTGCCAGCCTAGGTACAAGCGTGTGGCACGATGATTCCAATATACTTATCTGACATTTCGTCAGGGAGCGCTCCATGTGTAGTCTTCAAGGGCCTCTGGAGCTGCATCTCAGCGCTAAGCCAGTGATAATCGAGCTTAATAGCTGAGCCGAAAACATAAGGTTCATGGCTTGTGTAGCTTGAAGCCAAAAACGCGAGGCACGTAGCGCTGTGAGGGCTTCTGAGGCTTGAGGTGCTCGTATGTCATCAGGAACAGATGGGGAAATGTTGTCCCAAAGTATGCTCCATCGATGTCTGAATGAAGTCAAGAAAACAGCAGGATATAACGAAATGGAAACTCTCAACAACTATGGAACAACAATTAAGACTGATGATACTAAAAAATATATTATGACTGATTTTAGTTGACCTCACATATTCATAGTTAAAAAATAACACAACAGCTATGTGATTAGTTAACTGTTTAAAGTTGCTTTGTGGTTACTGACACACAACTGTGGCTGTTAGCACATGGTAACGTTTGCCACCCATTCAGTGGTCCAAAGTCCAAATCCCCCTTCCCCTCTCTACAAGTACACCATATGAAAAAAAAATACAGCAACAAAACAACCTAATAAGATAATAGTTAGGATACTGCCTTGGTACTTGGACCGTGGGTAGTAGATGTCTTCGCACTTAGGGCAGTATATCTTCACGGTGCTAGATCGATGAATATCTGATTGTCCAACTGGCAGGCATGGCTGACCACAGCAGTAAACTCGTGGGCACCGTCCAAAGTCATAGTTCTTATACTTCTCCAGCTGTCAAAAAAAAAAAAGCATCCCTCTAAATAGAATTCTATCAAAGAGCAATAAAGAGAGTTCAAGTAGAACATGTACCATTGCAGCCAGTCCTTTACTGGTAAGAATGTACCGTGCATGAATCAGCCCATACAACATCTCTGCAGCTGATTCTACCAGCTCATTTTGTTCTTCGGTGAACATATCACCTACACAATTAAATGACTGAAACACATCAACAAAAGAATATATATGGCCTAGGGATATGCACCATAATATCTTATTCAAAATATATGTAATAAAGAGAAAAGCCTTTCAAAATTACCAACATATTTAGACCTGATGATCAAATTTGGATATAAAATTCTTTCATTCTTAATAATCAAAAGATACCTAGCAGCAAGTAACACTGTCACAAGAAAATAGGCCAATTTAACACTATTATGGAGCCCAAAATGCTATGTGAAAAAAAGAAAGTAAAACTAAATAAACGTGGATTATTTTGACTAGAGTTGCTATGCTTGTCACAGTCAATGAATAATCATACCCTATAAGTAAGATGCATCATGCAAGCACAAAATGCAAAGCATGTGCCCCAGTGAATAGGAATTAGTGCATAAACTGTGGCATGAATAGAAATCCATCAGACATAGGGTACAAGGAGGAGCTAGCAGCATCATCACACACTTACCAAAAGAGTTGCCCTAGATATCTGTTGCAACCAGGTACTTCTAAAGTAGTTGACCCTTACCACTGGAAGTTCCCTAAGATGTGCAAGTGTAGAGAAACTAAGGGTGCGTTTGGACGATCGAATCGTTTCCGATTCGATCGTGAAACTGCTGGAACCAAGCCAAACGAAGAAAAAACGAAACGTTTCGATCGTGAATCGATCGAATCGATTCGATTTTTTCAACTGGCGCGGTGAATCGGCTAGGAGGGTGTTTCATCCGATTCGATTCAATGGTTTACCTCTTTGCCTTCCCTCTAATTAATCTTTAGGAACTCAAAAAAGTTCCTTTTAAGTTTCCAAAGTTTCACAAAGTTGTTCTGTTAGGTTTGTCTCGTCGAACTCTTCGTGTAGGTACCTTCCGAGTTATTCCTAAAGTTTTTAAAGTTGTTCTATTAATTTCCAAAGTTTTACCCATTACAATGGTTAATCATATGAATTCATAAAAAAGTTCCCTCAAATTTCCAAAGTTCCCCAAATTTGTTCCTTTAGACTCGTCTCATCGAGCTCTTCGTATAGGTGCCCTCCAAGTTATTCCTAAAGTTTCTTAAAGTTGTTTCGTTACTTTCTAAAGTTCCCTAAAATCGTTTTGATATATTTAATATTAATACATGTAAGGGTATATTGGTCATTCCAATCCTTCTACTCGTTTTCTGAATCTGAATCACTAAAATTTGCCAAACGGTTTCTGAAGTGATTCTGTTTCTGATCAGAAATGTTTCTAGACTGAAACTGAAACATTTCTGATTCTTCAGGGAATGGGAACCGTACCAAACGCACCCTAAGTCTAGGAGTCTTGACCCACTACTGCTAAACTGACAATATACCAAACTGGAGTTGGGACTTGGGAGCTACACATTCCATGCAGGTTAAGAACTAGTGCTTACAAGACACTGATTGGAAAACAAATTAATTGTAAGTTGTGAAAATGGCATTCTGCAGGATCTTATATTTATAATCATTAAGGCACGTAATTGCCTGGAAAAGAATGGATGAAACCATAAACTTGGCATGGTCTTTCTTGAGGAACAGCTGACAAATCTAATCACCAATAGAATTGATGAAACTATCCGTTATTCTCTCTACCCTCTTTGTTTTTAGCTAGCATGATTTTCTTAGAAACAGGTATCTAGACTCTAACAACAATGCTTTTACAACATCCAATTGTAGATTTGTACGCGTTTGGACCAATTCATCAACCGTAACTCCATAAAATATTGTGTGCATAAGTAATTGAATAGGAAAATTACCATGAGATGACTCAATATCCAGAATAAGATCAAGAGCATAATCGTAATATGGAACTTGGCTGCTAAGGCCACAAAGATTGAAGTCATCTTGTATGTAGTCATCATCGACTTCACAGAAGAACTCGTTTCCCCTTAGGTTGCAATACCATGAAATCCATGATGTGTCTTCCCCATCAGAGCCGCTAACATCTGATCCTTCACTATCAGAATCAGATTCCCCTGCAACAATAAGGATGAAAGTGTTAGGGCATGAATGCTTGTGGATTATAATGTACAAAAAATACAATCAGCCTCTTTCAAACTCGACCAAAGGGACAGAAAAAAGCCATAATCAAGAACTAGATAACTATGAAAATCTATACATGACAATAGGATTGAGCATTAAGCAGGATTGTATATATCATACAGTGTCAGGCAGAACTTCTGAAGCATATGTAAACACAACACCGCCCCCTCAGTGAAACCAAAAACACCCTAAAACTTTAGAAGATGGGCACATCCAAAACCAAAAAAGTACTAGACCATGAATGGACCGAGTTAACCATGCAGAGATCATAGCACAAAGTTCTGAAAATCTATGCACCATGAACTCACTGTAAAAGCACATGAACATATCGAAGATTCGCATTGCCATATCAATAACCTCTCAACAAGCTCTAGAGTAGCCGTTTACACAGATGAAGATAAAAAACTGAATACAAATCGCAACCGCGCCCGCCCAAATTTGTGTATCAACTCCCCATCTGCAGGCGAACGATCAGTTTGAAACCTCCAAACCGATCCCCTTCTACCGCACCCACATGCTCCGCCAGCGATCAACTCAGGTCCACCGCCTCACCAGCGCACCACGGAGCCACAGATTCATGTACGAAACGAGCCCACGGAACGACACGTCACGCGTAGAGAGAAAAATGCCGGCGACGTCACCTTCGGAGCAGCGGCCCTTGGGGATGGACGTCGCGGAGGTGGGCACGACGAGGCGCTGGTGGTCACGACCGCCGCCCCCGGCCGACCCCCTCGACGTCGACGGAGACGCCACCGCGACCGCTTTCTCGAGGTGCCTGTCCAGGGCCTCGCTGATCCGCTTCCGGTCCAGCCCCGCTCCGCCCCCTGCCCCTTGCTTATACATCTCGGCCCCCAACCAGCCTCCTCTACGCTCACGCCACAGCCCGCTCTCTGTCACGCCAGACACGCCATTGCCGCTTGCCGCTAGGCACGGGCAAGGGTAGGGTTAGGGTTTGCGCGCGGGGGAGGAGGAGGAGGAGAGGAGGATGGAGGTCGGAGGAGCACGAGAGCAGGAGGGGAAGAGGGACACGCCACGAGTTTTGAAGGAGCGGAGGAGTGTGAATGCAAATTGTTTTGAGGAGGTCGGAATCAATCAAAGCAGCGAGCTAGTGGTGGGGTTGCTGATGCGAATGTTCGCAGATATTTTTGCTGGCATTACAATCCAGCATTGATTTTATTTTGGACTTGTTAACTACTCTTCGGTTTTAAAATATTGACATTATTAATTTTTAACAATTAAATTTGATAATTCGTCTTATTTAAATTTTTTTTAAATGTGTAAAATTTTATTATTATTTGACTATTATTAGTGAAATTTAAATCACAACTAATAATTTTATATATTGAAACAAATTTTTTGAAATACTTCTCTAATTTTTATATTGTTATTACGGTTGATTTTTAATATCAATTTTAGTTATTTTTTATTCAAAAAGTTTAATAAATGTTATATATTTCATTATAAATTACTTCATCGTTAAAGTTATTTAAATCACATCTTAAAAATTTACATATTTAAATTAATTTTTTAAATAATGTGAATGATTAAGTTGATGTTAAAAATCAACAACGACAATAATTTTAAAATAGATGGAGTAATATTTTGTTCCAAACAGACACATGGAGTCGGTAAGCACTAGGGATTTTATTGAGGTGCTCAGTAATTTGAATTTAGAACATGTGTTATGAATCATGGTTTTAGAACAATTTGGATACTCAAACCTAGTTTGATGCAATTTCAAGCCCGTTGAAAAGTCCTGGGCAGGGATCTACGGGAAGATCTGTCCTAGATGTGCGGCTCAGAATTGTCGGAACTACAAAGACAGATCTTGATTCAAAAGTAACCTCCGTTGGATTAGCAAGAATATTAGTTTTACTTTAACGGAAAAGGTTAGGATGAATCCGACAAAGGTACTTGTAACTCGTAAGCTAACCACATCTTCATTCAAGGGACACAATAATCATGTTATATGTCAGCCTGAACTTTGTTTTCTTTCTCTCCTCTTCTAATCCATTATTACTTATTCAATTTTCTACATAAAATACAAAAAACATTATTTAATCAAATCAAATACTGATTTTTGCATGACTTTATCTGCCTTAAACATATTTCTTGCTATATGAAATTGAAAATAAAATCAAGGACTCGCCTTTCAAAGAGGAATGTGATTTTATTCTTTAGAATCAGAGTGCGTTGACCACACATTATTTCCAAGGGATGTGCCACAACATGGGCAACTTGGCAAGTTCTGTCCACAGGATACAGGTCTAGAAAAAAAGTTTCACAATTCAGGCCCTCACCAGTCACCACTAATGGGACGCCATGATTTTCAGAAGTGCACATTTTCCATATCTCATGTTAATTTGTACAGACAATTCTCATGATCAATTGTCTCAATTATCTTTTTTATTTCTCTGGACATCTTCCAGAGAATTCTTCATAGCTGGCAAAGCTCCCCGTTTTTTAATATAATGGTATCCCATAGGAAATGGAGACTTTGATCATATCAATGGATTCCTATTGACATCTTTATAAAGCAAGTATCTCGTCCTGGTTTTACCAAGGGCAGCATACCTGGAACATCATGGCAAAAGCGCTTAGCTAAGCTAGAAAAGTCAAGTCCATGGACGATAAACACAAAGGTAAAGCCCACTTACCATTGTGGCACAAATGGTGCCATCCAAATGGTGTCGCCTGCTTGCACTGGGTACCTGTATTATTAGTAGGAACAGTCTTCAGAATACATTGGTACTCCTATTAATTAGCCATTGTAAAACATTAAGCACACAGATAGTACTTCAAGTTACAACATGAAAAGAAAAAGGGACAGGTGCTGCATGTTGGGCTTACGATTTTGCAACTTTTTGGTAACATATATGATGAAGGATAGAGGGAGGACAAAAACAAAAGTTGCATCTGTATGAGGTATTTATGTGTATTTATGCCTATGACTCAGTGACAAATGTCCAATGAAGTAAATGGGTAGTCAATCTCCACAAACGTCTTTCAGAAGTTCTATAACAGCAAAGTATGCTAATCTTTCATGAAGCTTTTTCAAACACTATAGGGAACTAAGGATGCTATCCATGGTTGAAAAATGTAATAAAGCTTAAAACAAGAAAAACGACCTAAAACAAAAAGAAACTTTTATATTACAATCCTTACCAACTGTCCCCCAATCGGTATATTCCTTGTCCCTCCAAAAGCAGTAGTCCATGTTGATTATAGTGAACCTCCTGGTGGAAATAAACCAGAAAGATAAAGCAAGTTTCAGAATGGGGTGTGTGCATAGTACCACAAATACCATAGCAGTATGAGTGAAGTATAATTGATATTCTGGTATTCAGTTTACAAAGATAATACAGAACTTTCTTGTTCAGACTGATATCACTTTGTAGCATGATTCAAACAACAGTAAGCATCATTGTACTAAAAAGAACTCCTAACCTTCACATTGAGATATTCGCCTGGTTGGAAGTCCATAATCTGTACATCAGAAATGAATATTAGAAAATGAATTCTTCATCTGAGAATCAAAAATAGCTAATGAATCTAGGATCCTAACAGATAATGTTTCCAACCTCAGTACTGGTATGGAGAAACATGTTATGAGCCTCAGTCTTAAGTGGGCTGATGTGGGGCACAGTGAATAAAATAATGAGAACAATATATCCAAACTTACATGGATATTAAAGTCATATGGTAGAGAGGTGGGTAGCAGCTTCCTCAGTTGAAATACCTAATTAAGAAACTTATGTCAGCACCGAAGGACCTGATATCATGAAAATTATATAGCTATGATATTCATGAATTTGTAAGGGTGGGGCAGGGGTTTGGGGGGTTTCTCGACCTGCGTGAGAAGGTTTTCTTCTTAAATGAAATGCAGCGGGGCGGTCTTACCCCCCATAGGTCGAGTTTTTTTTTTATGATATTCATGAACTTCAAGACACAAAGCAGGATTGGAAACAAAACATATTGTAAACTGCACAGAACAACCTGAAATCCATTAAACATCCTAATTTTACATGCACTAAAACAAAATCAATTTGTACTCAATTGTCTGTTCATAACATAATATAAACATTAAACAGCACCCCACCCCCCAAAACACACACACACCATCACCACCACCACCAAAAAATAAGGAAGGTTTACCAAATATAAGATGTATAAAGGTTATAGACAATGATGATTCGCTGAAAAAAAAACAAAATTCACATCAAAGAGCAAGGTCACATCATACCTCTCCAGGGGTTTCAAGAAGCGGTTGCTTGTCTGTTGAACCGACAATTAGATCAGGATAGTTATCCTCGATAGCAGTGTATCTAAAGAAATAAAATTGAGAAAGGTATTGATTGCTATTATTTCGATAACAAAATGAACATCAAAACTGAAGTATCAAGGAAAAAACCTATTGCATCTGAATTAAGCAAATTGTATTTGTAATGGAAAAAAAGAGCAACATGTTTCAGCAGTAACATTTTTACCTCCTCTCAAATATTACAAGAGTGGTCGGTTCATCTGAGATCATAGAATGTTTCATGTTTGCGGGAAGATAGGCATAAGAATCCACCTGCACTTGTCAACAAGATTCAGTAAGCCACTTCAGTTCATAATTTAGCATTACTTCTGCCAAGTCGGCAAATAAGAAAGAAATTTTAAGAAAGGGAAAAAAACAATAGGATGAGTAGGAGGGAGTAGTGAAATGCACAGCTACTTCAATTTCATGGAAAAAAAAAAGTCAAATGTGGATACGGCCTCACCAACAGAGAATGGGTAGTTCCAGACCCCAGAGATAGTGAAATGCTCCCTTGTAGTACAAAAACAAGCCTGGAAAGTGCTCCACAGTAAAGGTGGTCAAAATCCCATTGATGAAAAACTTGATAGAAACTCCTAGTTGATTGAAAAGCATAAAGCTGACAATATGAGTTGTTTGACTTGGCGTGCAGCACATTTTAAAAAGGGTGATAGTTCCAAGTATGCAATCTTAATTATCTTACTATTCTATCTAGTGTACATGTTTGGTAAGGAACCAACCTTTCAACATCTTTCGGTGGGAGGGCTGATTTTGATCCATCTGCACTCCACACAACAATATTTCAGAAAATGCCATTATAATGACGCCTCATTTTGATGAGAACAGAAAATAACTTGTATGTAGAACCAAATAGCAGGTCCATGTTGGATTATAAATTTTTAGTAGATAAATTTCTGTTACTGACTTAAGGGTGTGAAGAATACGTTTGACGGTTTGAGTGCACAAAATCTGCTCATACCCCCAAGCGAAACAGGCTTTAACTTAGGTCCTTTTTGGCACAGCCGAAACTTGTAAAAAAAAAAGTAGCTTATTTCAACAGCTGGTGAAATGCTGCTGAAAAATAAGCTTCTTTTTAGTTCATTCTGAGAAGTCGCTGAACTAATAAGTTGTGAAATAAGTTTACTGTTTGGCACAGCTTATGCTTATTTCTATGAATAAGCTTTAGATAAGCTGTGCCAAACAGGGCCTTAGTAAAAGCAACTTCAATTGTTTAGCAGGGGGGCAAATCTAGCTTCATAGAAATAGGGCAGCCCCGTGCACATAGCTCCCGCTTGCGCAAGGTCTAGAGAAGGGTCTGATCACTCTGGATCTTTTGTACACAGCCTTTCCCTACATTTCATAATTATATTTGTAGATTTGCTCATTACACCATGAAAAATCTTTAGCAGCTGTAATGTGTGGGGAAAGATGATCCATTGCCGGATAATTATCTGTAGCCTGTAGGCAAAGCATATCCTTTCTATCTCAGATCATCTGTTTGTGATGGGGTTATTGGGCAACTAGTAAACTGTTGGTGTTGGTTGATGCATAAAAAAGTCTGGATATATCTTTGCTATCTACTAGCTATTTGTGCCGTTGGTTGATGCATCTGCACGAGGCTAACCCAAAAATTGTTCTGCTGAGGTGCAGCACATCTAACTAGCTAACCCTACCTATCCCGTTTGGCCACTCGCCGCTCTACACCCTAGCCGCCATGACGCCGCTAGACCACCACCATCGTTTCACTTCAAAGCCGTGCCGCTGCCGCAAGCAGTCGCTAACCATGACGCTGCATGACCAGACTGAACCACAGAATGGTTACTTATATAGTACTGGTTGCAGTGTTGTTGTTATATGAGTGAAGATGCATATCATTCATCTTTCTTTACATTCTTTTGCAAGTGCGAAAATTTGCATACCTTGCATGTTTGCCAAATACATCGTGAAGTGTGCACCAATAGCCGGACTAATTAAATACGCTCCTAAAGTATTGATCCTGAACAGAGGATAATAAATGACACTAACAAGCATCAGAATTTGTATATAATACTATAATCCATTAGATAGTAGGCGTACCAATCAGGCAAAGGACCGAAGACATGACTTTCTGGTGTGATTAAAGCATGATCCCTTTTGTAAACACTGCGTGTGAAGCCAGGTAAATCTACAGATCCATTTTAAAACAAGTACATCGAAGTTAGTGGGATTATATGTAGTAGCTTCAGTGTTTCGTAAACAACATGCATCAGCTTAATAAATAATCAAGCAAACATACCTTTGATATGGATAGACTCAAAAACTAGTAAAATATTCATATTTCTTTGCATGATAAGCTTAACTCTTAATATATCAGCAAGGAATGAACCCATTCCTCCAAAAAAAGGGAACTAATGAACCCAAGATGATGGATCCAATATGTCAATTCAAGGTTTATGGGGAAAAATAATTAGAGTGTGTATGTTTTACATATCATACTGGATAATAACAACCGTTATTTTCTCGAGCAGCAGCTGCACATCTCAACTGAAGGCATGTCATCCCCACCCAAAACCAAGCGTTTATTGTAAACCTGAGACCACGACATAAATCCTGGAAATATCGAGTTTACTCTAAACCTCACTGACGCTAGGATTCCAAGTTCCAGGAATGGCATAAGGCATTTTCTAACGGTCATTGCGGCGAATCATTCGGACACGGGCCTCACCTTGGAGGTGCGCCGGCGCGAGGGTGGGGTGGGTGACCTTCCAGTAGAGCGGCTGTCCCCCGGAGCACTCGCTCGACGGCTCCGCCGAGCAGAACCCCTCCCCGCCGCCCGCCGCCGCGCCTGCAACCGAACCAACCAATTCAAACGCGATGCGTGAGGGGAGAACGGGCGCTGGTCGACCGGATACACTGCAGTGGCGGACGGGGAGGGAAGAGGGGAAGCGAGCGATGCCCAGGATTCAGGAACTGGTACCATATCGCAGGGACGCCGCGGCGATGCAGAGGAAGAGGAGGGGGACGGGGATCGGAGGGGCCATTTGCGCGGTTGGACTCGCAAGTTTTCAGTGTTTCGCTGAGGAGCGGAGGCGCGGCGAGGGAAGAAGAGGATGGAGGTGTGGAGTGGAGTGCGAAAGGATGACGACCACCCGTGGGCTGTTTTGGTGGGTGGTTTTCGAATTTTTGTCAGTAGTATTTTAAAAATTTGATATTAAATTTATAAATTATAGATATATATAATTTTATGTGTCACTCACATAAATGATAAATTTATTTAAAAAGCAAGTTTCAAGTCTCAAATATGAGAATTTCTCGTTTGGTGGTGATTGTGGGACCCATTGCGTGACTAGGACTCCATATGAGCTCTTTTTAAGCAATTCTTTATCTAGTGTCAGATGACTCATATCAGAACTTAGCTCAAGCTGATGAAAATTTTATTCAATTGTGTCCACTATAACCTATTGCAAATAATTATCTAGAATAAATTCACCAACCGTTATTTTACTTTATCTATTTTAAAATTATTATCATCAGTAAGTTCAATTTTGAATTAACCGGCGATAAAAATTTTAGAATGGACGGTATACAATTTATTATTTATTATAAGGTTAGAGCATTTGCAAACAACTTAAGGTTGTCGTAAAACTCAAGTTTTCTTTTCATGGAAAACGAAAGTTCTAAGAATTATTATAGAGAGAATTTTTTTTGTGACACAGGGAAA
>BCLH01002389.1:0-14627 GCA_001602315.1 Zoysia pacifica | reverse complement strand
CCTCCTATGCGAAGGCATCCCCTGTCCCCCTCCACGCTTCCCATTTCGCCGTGGCCCGTTCCTCCGCCGTGCCACTTTCTCCTGTCTGAGCCTCCCACTACCGATGAGCCCCCACCCCTAGCGCACACAACAATATTAAAGTTGGCTGCTTGCTGGTCGTGGGTGTTCTAGAGCCCCCGCTGCCGTGGAGGGCAACGGAAGGGCGTGAAGGCGGGTGAGAGGAATCGCCCGTAGGTCGCCGGCGCAGACGTCCTTCCCAATGCATCGGCAAGGCATGCCAATGGGATTTTCTTCACCTCCTTCCAGATCCCCTCCACAATCAGTGGGGTGGGCGCTGGCGCCTTACCTGACCACAGACCGGTGCTCAGTCGCATCGATGCCCTCACATTCGTCGATTCGTTTATTGTTTCTTTTCTTTATTGAAGGATTCGTTCTAGTTGTTGCAGCTTCCTTTAATTGCGTATCATCTTTCTCATGCAGGCTAATTTGCGTTGAGGACGACGACGGTGTGGCTCACAGATGCAGACCCAGCCGCGGGGGCGACGGCAGCGGAAATGCGAAGGCATCCAGCTTGGAGGTGTGCTATTGACAGCCAAATCTGAGCCATGTCGGTCGCCGGCGAGGTTGCGCCGTCTTCAACGCAATGGGAGCTGGTGCTGACACCAAACCCGTGTGCTGCGGCTGCTGCCTTTGTTACGGCTTGAATGAGAAGCTCCACGCCCCCTCCCTGCTCACGCGCACTCCTTACTCCAGTTGGGCCCCACCTCTCCTCGCCCAGGCAGCATGTTTATTTGCTTTTTTTTTATGGATTAATTTGATACATGTTATTATAATTTTGTGAAATTTAAAATATGTGATTCAGGCTCACGTGTCATTCACTTGCAGGAACTCATCTATCATTGATAAATCAATGGCATATTTTAAAATTTGCAAAATTGTAATTTTATCAAATTTGCCCTTTTTTCATTGCCTGACTTTATCCAGGTCACTTCAGTGTCAGTGGTGGATAGGCTGAGTAGAATTGCCAATTTGTTTGTGCAGGTATTGCTGCAGCTGAAGTGCTCACTCAGATGTGTCACAGTGCTACTACTGCAGGCGTCCTTGAACGCCTATTCGTTACGCTGTTGATGAGGTTGTCTTGGAAGACTGAAGCACAACAGGAAACTGAAATCGGTAAGTTAGTCTAAAAGCTTCATATTTGAGGTATGTTTCTTTTTTACAAAAAAATCATCTTCAGGCTACAGTAATCTCATTTGTGAGTGACTGGAGAACCCTGTTCGATAAAGCAGAACGGTACTGTGTACTCAACTTATTCAATCCAGTTGTTTAGAAAAGTGCTAATAAATAAAAATATTTATGTTGTTTGCGAAAAATATGATTCAAAATTGCTTATGTTTCTTACGTTTTCCTTAAGCTCGATGGAATTTCTCTATTAAGCTTGATGAAATTTATAAAGAAAATTTGACATTTAGACAAGGCACCAACAGAAATAATTAGCTGCCAGTTCTACTTGCAAGTCTATATCGTTGCTACTGTTCTTTGAGGGTGAGCTGCATGCTGGACTGTACGGTTATCTGCATCTCATTCAAAGCACAATATACTTCCAAGAGTGCAAAATTTTGTATTACTTTTTTGAATAAGGCGAATGGTAAAGGTAACATTAAAAATTAACAGTGACACCAATTTAAAATAAGAGGGAGTTGGTGTTTACATGTAATTTCATAGCTGTGGTAAGTGATGAAATTACAGGGCTAGATTATATAAAAAAACTAGATGATTTCTCGGCGTTGCCGCGGGGAATTTTTAATGGTAATGATGATTTATTATGGTTGGATGAAGAAAAGCTCAAAGAAAATAATTAGAATGGATAAAAATTAAAACATATGAGAACTATTTAATAAAATTTATTTAAGCTCCCAGGATATGATGATTAATCATATTTGTTTGAAATTTCAAAGTTTTTCTAGCTGTGTTTATTAATGAAATTTGAACGGAACATCTATTGGGTGGTGCCGCTACGGATCAAGTAGAAGGGTGCGGAGGGTGCGGGTGGATTGAGTAAGAGGGAGGGTCAGATTGAGCAAAGGTAGATGAGAGTCTGGGATTAAAATGACAGCCGGTAAAAGATGAAAAGAGAGGGAAAAAAAATTAAATGAAGAGGTGTAGAATAAACGGTCAGAATCAATTAGTGCAAACAAAAGAGATGATGTGGCTCTATGAGAATTCGGTTTTGATAGTTAGTAAGGTGTACAAATATAGATATAATAGATATGTGTCAAAGCTGTTAATGCACCATTGAATTTCATATTGTTTTTATATGGTGACATGTACATGCGCAAATTAACGTATGTGCTAACCCACGTGCATTACCACATTGAAATCTCTGGAGTATATATATAAATCCGTTGCATTTACCATATCTACGTATGCATCAGGGCTTGCTTGCATTTGCTGAGCTTTGGTCACCTGATGAGGTTTATTAAAAGAGATGGAAATGTTCAGCGTAAGGGAGATGACAAGCACGCATATGCTAGCAGTATCAGGATCAAGGCAGAGAATCTACTGTACATGGCATTAGGAGTACCATGCACCGTCGGATTTTAAAGCAAGCGTCCAGATCAATCGCTACAAGAGGTGAGGAAGCGTGCAACGTACGGATGCTACAATAATTCCTAGACCCGCTACAGACATCTGCATTATATTCCTCAGTGCAGAAGATTGGCACCCGCAGTATCATCTTGAAGTAGTGAAGCTAATTTACAATGTGTTTTCACTAATTCATCAAAAAATTTTATAACCGTAGCAACGCATTGCTACTCAATATAAGGGTAATGTTTTGGTGTTTTCTGTGCCGCAGAAAATGTGCCTTGAAACATTCACGAGAAAAAAAATACACAAGGTAATTGGTCTGTTCGTTAGTGCTTCTAATTGCTGTGCTGCGCAGCTGTGAACAGTTGTTATCTGAACGGATTATAGTTGAACCGAACGGCTGTACAGCCTAGCCGCAGCTAGAAAACTCTGACAAGAAGCAGAAACGAACAGAGCCAAATATGACCTGTTAAAAAAAACCGTGGCAGAGCACAGGCGTTGTGCTAGTCGGGACTAGTTTTTTAAAAAGCACATTTTTTTAAATAAAGATGAATTAAACTATAACACATAAAAAATATATTCAAAGTTATTTTTTATACAAATCTAAAAATAAAATATCTCCATAAACAGCTATTGCAAATCAGCGAATGAGATTGTTAGTTTATAGAACTCAACTACTCAAAATAAATATATGAGATTAAAAAATTATTAATAAAATAAAATAAATTTATTTTAATATTAATATACTCTTTTTGTTTCGTTTTATAAGTCGTTTTGGTGTTCTATACAGAAACGAAGAAGAAGAAAAGTATTTGAAAATAAAGAGGAGAGAGATAGAGTGAAAAGGTATTGGGAGAAGAAAAAAGTGTTTTATAATTTGCAAAAACTTAATGTAAAAACTTAAGTAGCCTAAAATAATTTATAATTTGAGACGGAGAGAGTATTATTTTAAGTTAATATTTTTTATTAAACTGTAGTATTAGCACGGACATTAAGACTAAGTAGAACAGAAGTAAGTAGAAACAAGTCCAACGAGTCAGTGGCACACATTCAACTCTGATGAAATGCAGCTCTGAGCAGGGTTTTTTTATTTTGTTTGAACTGCTAAAATCAGTTAGATTGGTTTGATGAAAACCGTTCCAAATAAAAAAAAAAATCAAAGTTTGAATGAAATGATGTAGTACTTGTGGATTTTCCGGTTTATCGAATAGTTTCACTAATAATTTCTACGGTTTTCAGGTTTTAAAATTTGAAACCAACTAATTGCACTGATTTACCTTTCGGTTTTACCGGTTTAGTGACTAAAGTTTTTTAAATTTTTTGTTTTCGTTGACGCCAAAATCGGGTCTGTGTCAACATACCGTTCTTTAGCGTCTGATTTGGGGCAGCACTTAGACAACTCTGCCTTAGAAAAGACCCTGTCAGAGGAGGATCATCTTATAGATGATTCGGGCTCGGTTAGGCCAGCCGGATCGTCTTCAAATGTCACCGGGATGAAGAATAGTATGAGGGTTGAGTGAAGAGATTAGTGTTTGAAGAAGAAAGAAATGTAAATACACAATGATTTGATCGATTTGGTTAATTCTCAACCAGTCATGGGCCTCTATTTTATAGAGTAGGGATGGTCTTATCTTGCAGGGCAACTAATCATACGAGTTAGAAAAAAAATTAGAATCAATCTGCTAAAAACTTTCCTAAATCAGCATTACCGAAGTCTCCGGTAAAATACCAGACACTCTGGTGATCGGAGTCTCTAGTAAGGTGCCGGAGGTTCCGTCATGTAATTTCGGGAACCCGAGATGGCTCATCGGATACTTCGTCAACATGTCGAACACTTCGGTGGGTAAATGCCCGAACTCGAGAGGCATCACCGGACCCTCTAGCAGTGTGTCGGATACTCCAGTGGATCAAGTGCCAAAACTCGAAAAGGTTCACCGGACATTCCGGTGAGCTAAGTGTCCGAACCCGAGAGGGCTCACCGGACATTCCGGCAATATGCCGGATACTCCGGTGGCCCTGTGATTTTTTGGTGTCAACATATGACCCCCTGTTGTTTGGTGAAGTTCCTACATAAAACATTTAAGCATCAAAAAACCTCTAAGGATGATAGTTTTTTTGACTCATCGTTCATTGTATTCAACTTTGGCAATGATTCTTCACATCGGTCACTTTTTTTTTACGCTTCTTGCCATACACTTGGATGATATTTTTTCAATTATCAGTCATTAAAGGCTCTAGGTAATGATTCTCCACCAACATCTTACAATATGTATGCATTTCCGACGATAACTTTTGCTATTCGGTATGGCCCTTCTCAACTAGAAGACTATTTTTCGAACTTGTTGCTTTTTGAGCCTATGGGTAGAATAGTTTTTCAAACTAATTTGCTCACCTAAATAGTTTTGATTTTCACCTTTTTATTGTAGGCTCTAGCAATTCTAGACTTGTTTCTCTCAATTTTTTTCAAGGCATTTAAACGCCTATCGGTGACTTCATCGATATTGTATAGCATTAGAGTTCTATACTCGTTGGTGGATAAATCATTTTATTTGGCTAACTTTAGAGCTCCTAGATTTACCTTGACTCGTAAAACGGTCTCTTATCCATATATAAGTTCATAGGACGTTACTTTAGTTGCCCTATGCCTAAATATTCGATGAGCCCACAATGCTTCCGATAAGACTTCATATCATCTCCTGAGATGGTCTTTTATCTTTTTTTTAATGAGTTCAATCAACATTTTGTTACTAGACTCTACCTGACCATTGGTCTGAGCATAATATGAAAATGAATTAAGTATCCTAATTTTGTAGGATTCGGCAAACTCTTTAATATGACCGAACATAAATGAAGTATCCTGTTCGGTAGTCAAAGTATAGGGTATGCCAAATCTATGAATAATATGCTCGGTAAAGAATTCAATTATCTCTTTATGCGTCATGTTTTTAAGAGCCACCGCTTCAGTCCATTTAATGGAGTAATCCGTCACGACCAACACGAAACGATGTCCCTTCGAAGATGAAGATGTATTTGTCCTATGAAGTCCGATCCTTTTCCTCGAAATGGTCATGGTTAATAAGGTTCATCATGGCTGCGAGTGCCAATTGAATATTTTTAAATCTTTGGCACTGTTTGCAACCTTTGTAGTAGCAATAGCAATCAGCAATCATAGTTGGCCAATAGAATTCAGCCCTTCTTAACAACCATTTTATTTTTGCAGTCGATTGATACGTACCACAAATGTTCTCATAAACTTTCCCCATAGCTACTCTAGCCTCGTCATCACCCAAATATTTCAAAAGCAAATCATCTCCTGTTCGGCGATATAAGTCACCATCGATCAAAGTATATTTAAAAGTCACCATCAAATGATTCGGTACTATCACCGTTTGACGTGTTAGTTTCCAAATGGTCTAATTCTAACGTCTCAAGCATCGGTTTCTTATCGACTAAAAATTTATCTTTACTAACATTATAACTCGATGATTGTTGAGTCAAATCATTGGCTTTAATGTTTTCTAGCCTAGACACATGATGTATGTTGAATTTATTCATTTTTCTAATTATGTCTAGGCACTTATCTAGGCATCCAATGATCCATCTAAGCATTAAAAATTTTCAGAAATTTGTTGCACTACTAACAACGAATCACTGAAAGCCTCTACATGCTTAACCCCCATAAACTCCACAACTCTAAACCGAACAACAATGCTTCATATTCGATTTGATTATTGGTGCAATCATACTCTAATCAGTTTGAGAATTCAAAGTGTGCATCATGAGAAGATACTAAAACCACACCAACACCTTGACCTTATTTACAAACTGATCCATCAAAATATAACTTCCAATAGGTCAAAGTAACATAAGCAATATCTACATCATGCTCTAAATCAATCTGATGTTAAACAATAAAATTAGCAACAATTTGGTCTTTCATGAATTTCAACGATTCATAAACCAAATCATATTCAATCAATTCATAAGCCCATTGCAGTATCCCAGCCCCAAGAAAAAAAAGAAAAGGCTCAGTACTGTGGCGCGGCTACTGTAGTTGCAAATAACACTGTAGCACCGAGAGTTAGTCCCGTATTGCTAGCTCAGGGAGATGGAGACCAATTTAAAATTTTGGTTCTGGAATGCAGTAATAACTCGAGTTAACTATTTTGCGCGAAGCGAGAACGAAAGCGTAAACTGTTATTCTGTGAGGTGGGCCCCGCACGGCGTGCGAGCGGGTTTGGAGCCGTATTCCGGGCCTGAGATGTTACAGAATGGTATCAAAGCCGACTCTCGCAGTTTCATGGGCGTGTACGTGTTAGGGGCGCAGGTACGGTGTGCATGACGTGTGGGCGCAACGTGATTACGGCATGACACGTACGTCGGCACTGAGCGTACGACGTTGCTAAGAGAGGAGATCTTGATACATCTGTCTCGAAAGAGTAAATCGGTCCACTCCTCAACGAGGACGTTGAGTCCTAAGGGGGGGAGAATACAGTACCCCGGCCCCAGGGAAAAAAAGAAAAGGCCCAGTACTGTAGCGCGATGCAACTGTAGCTGCGAAAAACACTGTAGCGACGGGAGTTAGTCCCGTATCGCTAGCTCAGAGAGATGGAGACCAATTTAAAAATCCGGTTTTGGAATGCAGTAATAACTCGAGTTAACCCTTTTACGCGTAGCGAGGATGAAAGCGTAAGCGATTATTCTGTGAGGTGAGACCCGCACTGTGTGCGAGCCGGTCTAGAGCCATATTCCGAACCTGGGATGTTACACCCATTTATCAAGTCTACCACTAGAAATCGGCCTATGTAACATATATTGAATAACATCGGTTTGACAAACAACCACACAAGTAGCAAATAATATCTCAACTTGGTGCAAACATGATACAAGAAAAAGCATAATTTTTCGATGAGAGTGTAACTTGTTTTCGCATCCACCAAGCGTCGGCTCACATAAGTGATCACGTACTCCTTTTATTCGGCTTCTTGTGTCAAAATAGCACCAACCACATCATCTTTCGTCGCTACGTAGAGACGAAAAAGGACTACTCTCTTAGGCGCCATAAGCATCAGTGGCGAAGACAAGTACTCTTTGATCTTCTCAAAAGCTTCTTTCTGTTTTGCCCTCTAAGTAAATTTGACTTCATTCTTTAGATTAAAAATAGGAGTAAATGCATTAATATTTCCCGACAAGTTGGAAATGAATCGCCTTAAGTAATTTACTTTTTCTAAGAAGCTTTGCAACTCTCTCTTACACGTAGTCGCTTGCACATTCCTAATTGCTTCTATGTTCTTATGATCTACCTCTATGCCCTTTTTATGAATTATAAAGCCTAAAATTTTTTTGACCGATACACCAAAAGTACATTTGAGCGGATTCATTTTTAAACCGAAACGATGCATTCGATTCAAAGCAAGTTGCAAATCGACCAAGTGAGAATCTATAGCGGCCGTTTTGATCACCACATCATCTATGTAAACCTTCATAATAACACCAAGCAAATCATAAAAGATAAAGTTTATGGTTCTTTGATTTGTGACACCCGTATTTTTTAACTCAAAAGTTATGACAACCCCTCAAACAATCTTATAAAAACAATCCTACAAAATTGAGACATTTAAAAACAGTTTTAGACATATCCTCTTCAGCCACGTAGATTTGGTTATATCTCGCATTACCATCAAAAAAGCTAATAACTCTACGGCCGAAACCATCATTAATCAACATAATAACTCTATGGCCGAAACCATCATTAATCAACATATTAGCTATAGGCATAGGATACTCATCTTTAGCAGTGACTCTATTCAAAATTTTAAATTCAATGCAAACTCAAATCTTCCCTGTGTTCTTTTCCATCGGCACAATGTTGAAGATCCATTCCGCATACCTATAAGGTCTTATAAATTTCTCATCAAGTAATCTGTTAATTTCGTCTTTAATCCGATCATGCATATTCGGATTAAACCTCCTCATCAGTTGCTTAAAAGGCTTAAAACCAAATTTTATTAGAAACCAATGCTCAACTAGCTCGCGGCTCAACCCAAGCATTTCATTATAATACCATATAAAACAGTTCACATATTTTTTTAGTAAACCGATTAACTTCACCTTATAATCGGCTTTCAGATTTTTATATATATAAGTTGGTCTTGATTATCATCGCTGCCAAGGTTCACCTCCTCAAGAGGATCGACCAATGTGAATCTTTTTACTAACTTATCCATATCTTTTATTTCTTCGATAGTTTCGCACATATCATTCGTATTGGACCGATAGTGTTCCACTCTCTTTTGCAACTAATCAAGATTAGAATCCATTAAATCACATTATATGGTTGAGCCGATTCTTCATCAGCTTTACATTGACAGGTACAAAACCATCTCTAGTCACGTCAAAAAAATCATAATCCATCAAGTCTAAACCGGTCAAGCACTTGACGATGTCATGCAGCAAAAGAAATAATTTGACCATAGCAATACAAGCCGATGCATCCGCATGAATAACCTTTATATCATCATCAGTTCATTGTATCAAGAATTGGTGTAAGGTAGAAAAAATGCATCTATTGGCATGAATCTAATCACAATATAAGATCAAGCTATAACTATCACGCACATCGGTAACAAAGAAAGCGGTAGCTATGGTCTTGCTTCTAACGATGAGTTACATAAAAGCGACCCCTTTATCCTTGATAGGGTCTTCTCCTCCCACACTGTTCAAAGTCATGTTGCTCCAGATGAGCTCGTCATCGGCTTTACTTAGCTTTTTAAACAAAGAATACGGATTAAATTAACAATAGCACCGCCGTCTACGAGCATGCGAGAAATCGGTTTGCCATTATTATGACCTCTCACCTAGATTGGTTTCAAATGGTTCTCCGATTCCTCGGGCTTTTCGAAGATAGCATTTTTCACCTAAAGTCAAATTGTGCCATGACTTTTTCTTTCTTTATAAATATATAATCGGAAAGGGATAAGTAAATGGTGTTAATGTGCATACCTTCCCAAGGCGGTGTAGGCTCGTAGTTCAAGAGGTCGTCGTCGTCGAACTCGGACATATCGACATCTCCCGTGGGCGAGGGCGCTGTGGAGTTCTCTTCCAAAACGACGTCGGTCAAAACAAGTGGCTTCGGAGTAGTCTTCGCTTCCTCTGTCACTGGTGAAGTAAGGATCTCGGGCTCTTTAACCCTCGACTGCTTACCTTGAGAGACCATCGGCTTGATCTTGTTGAAGACTTTGTCCCTCTTTTTCTTCACCTTCTCTTATCGCATCTTTCGGAGGCGCAGCCTTTGGAGCTTTCTCTTTTGAGTGTGGGTCAAACCAGACGGACATCACCTCGGTTGCGTGTACTTGAAGGAGCTCTTGCTGCTGCTAGCTTCATGGTCATGTGAGGCCTTTTCGACTGGATCATCTAAAGTGATCAGCCCTGTGAAGACTCCCTCAATTTTGACATCGATTGTGTTGATTTTCACGACACCTCCGAATGCACTCTCTTGATGAACAACGGTGGAGAGAGCAGATTCGTTACCTTGCTGCGGGTGCCACTCTTGCTTAGGAGCAGTGGTGGAACTCTCTCTTTGATCCTTGATCGGACGAGATTCTGTCCGATCCGAAGTAGAGTTGAAGAGCCTTGTGAAGACATCTCCCCTCGGTCCGTTCCACTCCGGATGAAATGACGGGTATGACATCGATGGAACAGACATCAATGGCATATGCATCAGCGGCACGGGCATCCATGGTCTCATGTATGGATGCCACACCGAAAACAGCGGACATGGTATAGGATGGAACCATGGTGGCGGCACTCTGAAGCCATGTAGAGGGAAAAGAGGAGGAGGCCCGTGCACATCCACGGTTGGCCTCATCTCCTTTTTAGGTGGGCTGCCTCCACTAGGTGGTGATCTTGATCGCTTCATAAACTGATTATTCAAATCGGTATTTTGATTCTTGTACTTAGCCATGAGCCGATCGAAGGCACTTTTAGGCCCTATCTTTCGATCCGTGGCTTTATCTTAATTCACCTTCCACTTGTCTACTTCAAGATTCTTCGGCTTTATTATCTTAGGTTGTGGAGCTTGCCCCTCGGGTCTAGAGTCTTGGATGGTGACTTTTATAAACTCTTGACCATCGAAGGATTTCTTGAGCACCACCTTTCTATAGGCATCCTTCTCACTTGAAGAAACAGACATCTCATCTCCGATGATCATGTTCTTCTTTTGGTTGTATCGGTTTGATGAGGCCGAATCAACACCTTAGGCTTAAGCTCTAGAGTGTTGACGGAGAAAGGGTGCTTGTCGATTTGCATCTTTTTAAGACTCAATCGTCCCTCACTAAGGGCCGATTGGACCTGTCGACAGAAAACATTGCAATCATTAGTAGCATAAAAATAAAAGTTATGTCATTTACAATATATCCTACGCTTAATTTCATCCGTCGAAGGTAAAGTATATGCGACCTTAATGTATCCACCTTTGTGCAGCTCATTAAATATTTTATCGCATTTAGCTACATTAAAGGTGTATTTCACATCGTTTTTCCGATTCTTATGAACCGGTTTGAGTGATTTACAAGCAAATGATTTGGCCTTAGAGTGCCAAACGAACTCGGCAGCTAAGATGTCATTGGAATCATCATCGTAGCTATCCGAGTCACATTCCACGACGTGCACGCTACAGCGGGTCTTATAGTCACGTTTTATTTCTTTGCTTTGGCTTTTTGGAGCTGAAACCTTTTGTTGTAAGTGGGTGAGTGTAAAAAAATCATATCCCTCCAACTTTTATCTAAGATGCGACCGTAAACCACTAAAAGCTAGGTCGACTAAGTCTTTTTCAAAAATTGTTAAATTAAAGCATCGGTTCTTAATATCTCTAAACCGTCGAAGATAGTCAATGATGAGTTCCTTTTTCCCTTGTCGAACCGACGTCAAGTGTGACAACTTCAATTCGTTGTCTCCGAAATAGAAGTAGTCATGAAACTTGCGCTCTGAAGACTCCTATGTGAAAATAGAATTCGGAGACAATGATGAAAATCAAGAGAAAGCGGTTTCGGTTAGTGATAAAGAAAACAACCGCACTTTCAAAGCTTCACTAAAACCCGCTTCTCCTAGTTGCGCTACGTATTGATTAATGTGTTCCTAAGTGGTTTTGCTATCTTCGCCATTGAATTTAACAAAGTCGAGAACACATCATCCAACGGGATACGAGACCAATCAAAATATGCGGGTATGGCTTTTGATACATTTGGTCTCTCCCCTTAAAGTCTACCCTAAGCATTTTGCGAAATTGTTTATTTAAATCCTCTTTAATGTGCGCTATACACTCCTCTATGTTGACAATGGGTGGCCTAGTGGACGCGATCGGTGGTGAAGGACGTAGGCTTGTTATCATGACACTAAACAATTCATTAGGAACAGGGCCATAAGGGATACCTGTACTGCTCGATGGAATAGGTGGTGTGTTATATGCAACGGTACGATAAGGAGCAACAAAGGTAGCTAATTTATTCAATCGGCTCATAATTAGATTGGGGATGCTTGTAATTCGCTCTACGCTAGTAGGAGACACTATCAAAGCGTTAGTTTATACATGAAAGTGAAAACTAGATTGTCCACTAAACGAGTTCAACGGTATGTCATACGAAGTTTGTTCTATACTAGAAGTAGTGGGCGCCGATGTACTAGTAGGAAGACCTATATATGCAACATGAGATGATGATGCAATACTAACATTTTTAAACTTAGACATGTTCTCTTGAATCATGTATTGCATATCGTTCGTTAAAATCTTCTTCATGTCGGCGAAATAATATAAAATATCTTCAAAAGTAATAGGAGGGTGCGAAGATATTCTTACATTGGTAGTATCCATGGCCGCGTCGTCGTTGACGGCTGAAAAAAGGGCTCTTTTACTTGAGAGATGCGTCTTGGCGGTCTTTCTAAAAGCACGCTAAGTACTCATGTAGCTCCCGCTCTTCGCGCGTTTTGCCCGCCTCTTTGGAGGCCTTTCGACGTTTTAGGAACGCTTTGCGCGCCTACTCGGGCAACTACTCTAAAGATGTCATGACGATGTTCGTCGTGGAGATCTTGGAGGTCATGGTGAAAACAACGATTCAGTTTGTGCAACCGAAATCACTCGTCCTCAGCAGAGTCGTCAGAAAAAGTGTGTTGACGTCAAAATCGGGTCCGGGCCAACACACCGCTCGCACGTCTGTGTGCGGAAACGTCGACGTTTTTTCAACGTCGAGTTTGGGGCAATACCTAAACAATCTCACCTCGAGAGGGACCCCGTCGGAGGAGGTTCTTCTTAGGATGATCCGAGCTCGGTTAGATCAGCCGGATCGCGTTCAAAAATCGTCGAGACGAAGGAAGAACAACACTAGGGTCGAGTAAAGAGATTAATGTTTAGAGAAGAATGAAATGTAAAGACAAAATAATTTGATCGATTAGGATGATCTTTAATCGGCCAGGGTCTTTGTTTTGTAGAGAAAGGATGGTCTTATCTTATAAGGCAACTAACTCTACGAGTTAGGAGAAAAATTAGAATCAATCTGTTAAAAACTTTGCTAAATCAGTATTACCAGAGTCTCCGGTAAAGTGTCGGACACTTCGATGACCGGAGTCTCTGGTAAGGTGCCGAAGGTTCTGTCGTGTAATTTCGAAAACCCGAGAAGTCTCACCGGATACTTTAACAACATATTAGATACTTTGGTGAGCTAAATGCCTGAAAACGAGAGACATCACCGGACACTCCGACAACGTGTCTAGTAAACCAAGTGTTTGAACTCGAAAAAGCTCACCGAACACTCTAGTAGACTAATGAAAAGGCCCACCGAACACTTTGACGATGTGCTGGAGACGTTATGATTTTTGAGTGTCAACAGTTTCTTTTAAGTTTTAAAACAAAAATTGGTCAGAGATCCAAACAAACACGCACCCGCGGAGCCTGGTCGAAGCCAGATGCTGGAGTCGGGACTCAAGAGTCAGGAGTGAGTAGACTGAGGACCCGAGCGCGCTCACGGCTCACCGAATCCTCCTGCCCGAGCGGAGCCGGCTGCCTGAAGAAATCCCGCGAGCTTCGTCAACCCGTCCTGTCTCCGCTCACCATGGCCTCCCAGCCACCGCCACCGCCGTCGCTGCCGCCACCCGGCGACGTGGCCAGCCCCACCACCATAACCTGCCTTGGCGACGACATCCTTTGCGAGATCCTCCTCCGCCTCCCCTCCCTCCCGAGCCTCGTCCGCGCCGCGCTCGCCTGCCGCACCTTCCTCGACGCCGTCCGCTCCTCCGGCACCTTCCGCCGCGGCTTCCGCGAGCTCCATCCACCCGCCCTCCTCGGCCTCTTCTTCGACCCCGACGGCCCCGCCATCCCCTCCTTCGCGCCCCTCCGCCGTCGCTCCGACCCGGACCTCGCCGCCGCCGTCCGCGGCGGCGACTTCTTCCTCACGTTCGTGCCCGGTGACCACGACGACGCCGCCCCCGGGTGGGAGATCCGGGACTGTCGTGGCGGCCGCGTCCTCTTCATCAACCCCCGCACAGACCAGATCGCGGCCTACAACCCGCTCACGGGTGCGCTCGATCTTATCCCCAGGCCGCCCGAGGATATCACCTTCGGCTGCTGCGGATACTTTACCTACCTCGACCACTACATCCTTCCCCCCTCTGACGACGAGGACCCTGGCTCGCTCCGCGTGCTCTGCACCTGCCACGACGATTCGCGGGCGCGCGCCGCAGTCTTCACGTCGGAAACCGGAGAGTGGCAGATCTTCCCCTGGGTTCATGCCTTCACACGGAGACGAGGGGATGATAAGTACTGGCTTTACTCTGGCTCGCTGGTGAATGGATTTGTCTACTGGACGCACACCACCAAGCCCTACATGCTCGTGCTTAACACTACCACAGTGCGGTTCTCCCGGATTAATCTGCCACAGTACCTAACGGGGCAAGGCCATAGTTTCAGGGTTGGAGAGACCAAGGATGGGAAACCCTGCATTGTTGGCGTCGTGGTGTTCTCGCTTCTTGTGTGGTCCTGGAGGCCAGAT
>BCLH01002388.1:33482-50879 GCA_001602315.1 Zoysia pacifica | reverse complement strand
AACGGCGAGCTGACGCCATCCATGGATCCGCTCCTCTTATGCCCACCCCCGCCCCCGCCCCGAGAACTAGTCCCACTCCCGCCTTCCCCGCCCTGCAACGCGAGGCCCTCGAAGAAGGCCGCGTCGAGGGACAGGCTCCGCGTGTGGGCGTCGCGGGGCGGCCTGGCCGCCGCCTGCGCCGGGGCCGCCTGCTGCTGCTGCGACGGCGGCGGCGGCTGCTGCGGGGTGGGGTCGGAGACGGCCGGGGAGTCGTCGGAGAGGGAGGGGAAGTCGAGTTCCGAGAAGAAGTCGCCGTCGGGGTCGAGGAGGAGGTCCGCGTCGGGGAAGCGCAGGAACGTCTCGGAGTGGGCCCGCCGGTGGTGCCCCCGGCCGCCCGAGGAAGGCGACGGCGGCGGGAACAGCGGGTCCATTTCGGTCGACGGCGGCGGTCGCGTGTGCAGCGCTGGGGCGGGGGAGTTGGGTGTGGAGTGTGCGAGGTGAGAGCTGGGGAGTGGGGAGTGGGGACCGGTGGGGTGGGTCAGTGGGTGTGTGTACGTGTGAGGAGGGGAGGAACGACGGGGGACAAGTCCGATTCAAGGGGCAAGGGGGTAATTTAACGGGGAGGAAAGAATGCCGCGTTGCGTATCAGCGAGCTGTCATCCGCGGCGGGCGCGGGGTCCGTGCGGCGGCTTGCCGGGGGCGCTCACGCTGTGCGGATGACATGTGGACCAGGCGGTATCCGGGTCCACAGTTGGTTTACTTTTTGGGGGCTGACCCGTCAATTACTTGGTGCCCTTTGCCGTGCCATTCGATGAGAAAACAAGGGCACCTGCTGTAAAGGTGGACAGGACACCCACGCAACGCAGGACAGGAAACTAGCGAGAAGCAACTCCCTGGCGGTGGAAGAACAGTGCTGCATTAAGCAAGGGACAGTTGATCATTTTCTTTCTCTATACTATCATTGTATTTTTTGACCCTATACTGTCAATGTTACTCCAGTGTTATTCTTAGAATTCAGAATTTATCAAAAAAATTGTCATTCTCACTTCTCTCTCTCTCTCTCTCTCTTCTAATTTACTTTCTTTGTTTTCAATGTACTCTTTAATTTTTGAGGATGGTGAGAGTTAGTTTTAGATTTAGTCAAAATTATTTAGTTCAATTCTGACTATAAGTATATGAAAGTTTCATGATGGTTGATAAAGTAAATTATATTTATATTCATCATAAAATTAACTATCTAATAAGTACTTTTAACCTTTTAAATAATTAATTTGTTGAGATATTATTAGTCAAAGCTAAATCTCTTTGACTTTAATGAAATTCAAAAATATTGACACTTAAATATGGAGGGAATACTTTCTTTGTAATAGCAATTTTATCCTCACGATGAGAAAAGAAATACACTTCTCGCTATAAGAAAAAAATTATGATTTGTCTGAACGTATATGACATTTTGTTCTTTTTCTGTTCTTCCAAAAACACCCTTACTTTTTTTTTTTTGACATAACTAGGCCGACCAAAGAACACAATCTAGTGGCCCACTCATCCGAACCAGGCCTTGGCCCATCGGCAGGATCTCAGAAGCCCACTTCCGACGCAGGAATGTACCCGGAATCTGGGAGAGAGGCCAGCGAAGATACGGACCACATCCTGCGGTTCCAGAACAGCTGACGTGGCGCTTCGTTCCCGGTGATTCGCTCTCGCACAGCCACGCCCTTCGCCGTTCCTCACCCTACCCCCCGCCGGCCTTCCTCGCCGCCGGCTGCCGACGCCATTGCGAATTCTTCCATCCGTCGCGAGGACGATCCCCTTCGAGGTGAGTGAGATTGCTCCTACAGATCTCTCAGCTTCGGTGCTCTGATGGTGGATCGGATGGTCGGTGACGCTCACCCGTAGACGCCGGTACTCCAGGGGAGAATGTAGTAGCAGAGTCGTTCCAGTCTTTGCGCTGGGTGTAGCATGGACTATGGGATCCGGTTTCTCGCCTGATTTCGTGCTCCGTGTACTGGGGAGTTTGGAATTCGATTTGCTCTGTGATCCAAATGATTTTGTGATCGGAATTGTCTTTTGTATTCCCTAATTCAGTTGGAATGGGAGTTGGTTGGAATCTGATCGCCGAAATTACTCGAGCGCTGTGGTCATTGGCGAGGCCTGATCTCATTCTTGGTGTTGGCAATTTGGCAGGCTGGCAGCTGGAAGCCGCGTTGAATTGGTTGAATTGACTTGCTGTTGGTAAAGCGTGCAATGGTGGAATTCTGGCGACGCCTCGCCGGTGTCCTATTCAAATGCTGCGACCTTGACTTACCCAATCGACCACCAAAGGGCCTTGAAGATCCAGAACGTCTCGCCAGGGAAACAGTTTGTATGTTTTACATTCTCATACGCCACATCATAATATACTGCTGTCGAATGTCTTTCCTTTTTACTCAAGAGTTATTGTCACTCTGCAGTTAATGTGAACGAAATAGAGGCGCTGTATGAATTGTTCAAGAAGATTAGCAGCGCTGTGGTTGATGATGGCTTGATTAATAAGGTGCCGTCACGTCTGACGTGTGAAATTCATTAATAACCCGATTCTGGACGTTGATGCTTTGTCCATCTTTTCTGCAGGAAGAATTTCAACTGGCGCTTTTTAAGACTAACAGAAGGGATAGCATGTTTGCTGATCGGGTATGTATACAGGAGTTTTGCACAGTATTTGTATATGTAAATAAAGTTCATTGCTCTCTGTGCATGATGCCCTGTGTGTTTACGCTATAACTTGATTCGTGTTACCGTTTCTAGTTGCCTGTACTGTGCGTTGTATGAACATTGCCATTTGGCTACATTATCTAAAACACCTTGAACCTCAAGCTTCATTCATATGCTTACCTGCATGTTTCTGTGGTGTGGGCACACATTTTTATGTGGCAGTCTGAATCTAATTTGCCCTATGTGTAATCATCTAATTTCTTTTTTACTAACCTGAAGTCAACACCAAATTATTCTATTTTGAGTTCAGCAACATAGCATTTAATTTGCCGAGCACAATGCATAACTGAATTCTTGATTTGAGAAATGTAAGATCCATATTACCGTTACAAATGGCTATCAGAACGTACTTGCATTAGTACCTTCTGTAATGACCTCTAGTGAATGCTGAATTGAATTCGCTTTGAGAATGAAACCATCATCCTGAGCTATATTTGAGGAAAAATATGGTCATCCTGTTTTAAATTCTTTACTTGGGTATTTGCTCCTTTCGATATGAATCATAACAGACTTCTCGATTCATTCACATAGGTATTTGATCTGTTCGACACAAAGCATAATGGAATTCTTGAATTTGAGGAATTTGCTCGAGCTCTTTCTGTGTTCCATCCTAATGCAACACTTGATGAAAAAATTGACTGTAAGTCTTCATGAGTTTGTGTGTGAAATTCTCCTTATGTCATGCTAGATGATTCAACCTCATGCTCCTATTTTGTATCGTCTCGCAGTTGCTTTCAAGCTATACGATCTCAAACAACAAGGTTTCATTGAGAAGCAAGAGGTATAATACTTTTAACTATTTTTCAGTAACTATTTCTCCTATATTGCATAGTTTTGGTGATTTGATTGTTTTACTGGTGCCATGTTGCATCTTGTCCTATATGTGCTACATTACATTGTGTTAGTCCACTTAATCATCCTGTCAGCTCATTTCCTAGTCAATGAAACAGTGGCCGCGGACTTTTTTCTCAGTGTAAACTGAACTAAGTTGACAGTATGTATAATTGTGTGTAAACTGAGCCCCCCATAAAAACTCAGTTTTAGGACTGTCCTTTTATATTGTTGGATGATTTCAGTTTAACAGCAAACACAGCCATATGCATTGAAAATTTTGTTGCATACATTCTTGATTGTTAGGTCAAGCAAATGGTGGTAGCAACACTTGCTGAATCAGGAATGAATCTTTCTGACGATATTATAGAAGGCATCATTGACAAGGTATATATGAGTACCTGTATTTCTAGTGTTTATATCTGCTAAATTTATGCTTACTCTATACTCTTCATTTTCTCTGTTACTAGACATTTGAGGAAGCAGATACAAAGCATGATGGAAAAATCGACAAGGAGGAATGGCGCAATCTTGTATTGAGGCATCCATCTTTGTTGAAGAATATGACCCTCCCATATCTGCGGTCAGTATTCTTGTCATTCCATGATAATTTGAGTTTTGTCATCAACATATACTTGGTTCATAATTCTATATGTGAAGCTCAGTAAGGTGATTCTTAGGTGTTGTATTCCCCATCTCTGACGTTGAGCTTTATCGCTGATCTAGAATATATGAATAGCACTTTGGGTAATGTAGTCGGGTTTCAGAAAAATATCCAACTCTGTAGGTTCAATACATATCGTATATCAAGATTGACTTGAAAGTGACTGAAGAAAACTCGTCAATAAACCTTTTACTTATTTTAAATGTAATGAATGGCAATTTAGTGCCCTTTTGCATATTCTGACTGAATCTACTGGTGCATTATGTTGTTGACTAATAATATGTGCAGCATTGTGGTTTAACATATTTTTTGAACAGGGATATTACAACAACTTTTCCAAGCTTTGTCTTCAACTCTCAGGTAGAGGATGCTTGAGATTCCAAGCTCAAGACGCCTTTCAAACCTTTGGGGCATAGCAAACAAGATTCTAAACCTAGGGTTGCACTTTTGTGATTTTATCTTCCTTGAAATGTAAATCTGGTTTTGTGGCGATCTTCTTCTAGGGGGTGCTTATACAATAGTTCATATTCTGCACCATATTGCAGTATTAGTTGTTCTATGTCGTATAGTATTAAGTATTATTCAGATATATTACTTTCCTGTCGTTCTAATTAGTGTAATGGTGCTGTCACCTTTTTGCCTTGGCGTTGCCTTGATGCTGAGTCAGGATGAATTCTCTTCCTCATGAAACATATAGAAGAAAAATGGTTATGCGTTCCAGATACCGCATGCAGGAAGGAGCTCAGGCTCGAAGGGCGTAAAATGACTGCTCGTCACCATTCCAACCATAGAGGAAACGGGACACGGCGGGCGCTGCTCATTTTCTAGACAATGGAACAGTGTCCCATCCAGCCATTGCATCCCCGAGAGAGAGAGAGAGAGAGAGAGAGAGAGAGAGAGAGAGAGGCTCACATGACACACATTTCTCTCTTCCCAACATAAATTTATCTCTATTTCTCTCTCTTTTTTGCACACATTTTATTTATTTATCCTAAATTCCTATGTCTATATTTAGAATAACAATTAATATGGAACAGAGTGAGTACTAAACTTCAGTGACATGCACCCACCAACCTTTGGTTCATGATCTCCATCAATCTAATTTACCTCATCAAATTAAAGGCGCTCCCCTCCCACTCCGATATACACAGGGGCAACCTTCGTTGATCACACCAAGTGAGGTGGAACACGCAAATGGAGAGAACCAAAGGAATTGCACCCTCGTCTTCTCTAAAGATTATAGAAAACCTTTCGGTTTCAACCAGTGTGTTAAGAAAGGGACTTTTTAGCACTACTGCTCTTTGGCCCGTTCAGATGTCAAGCCAAGCCTTTGGCTTGGATAGCAACACAAAGTGTGGTGGAAGCTTTCATGTGCCTATTCTGTGTCTTAGGAATGAGAGGCATCCAGAAGGGGCTCACTTGTTTGAGACATCTCTCTTGGGCTGGAATGTCGAAACCATGTGCTGAAGTGAAGCGAACTCCTGCCTAAACGTGGTCCCTCGGTATTGAGCCTAATGGATGGATGGTACGGGGTGATTTGTGAAGATTAGGGTCACCTTCAAATCTCTTTCGATCAGCCTAGATGGATGATTTCCTTTTCTTTTTTTTTTGGAAAACAAGATCGATGATTGTCTCGCCGTTCTCCTGCATGCGACTTGTCCATATAAAATCCCAGTCGTGAGAAACTAATATTTGGACCAAGCTCTCGGGAAAGAAGTGCTATATTTCCTGAACCTTCACAATTATGCCTGTCAATTGTTTATATTTTAGGTAGTACTAATTTGTTAGCTGTGGTCGTTGGTTACTGGTTGCCAACAGATTCTTCTGATGAGACTTGAGTGGCTTGCAGCTCATGCTTTAACGTTGGTCATGTATTTCTCAAAAAAAAAAAAAAAACGTTGTTCATGTTGATCAGTATTTTCAGCATCGAATATGAGATTGAATTCTCATTTTTGGACCTTGCTACTCTAGTGCATCAAGATCAATAGGCAAATACAAGTGTCTCATGAACAGATAGACGCACAATACGTACATGCAGTATTTAGGCGAGCAGGGGAGATGGTAACAAAGATAGTCAAGGCCGAGTCCACAACTCCAGTAACGGCATCAGATGTAGGTAAAGATGCAAATAGGTACCCAATGAATATTTTTGAGTCAAAGCTTTAGTTTATTTTATCTCACTAACTATATAAGTAGAGAAAAAACTTAATTTATTTTAAAAATTTTGAGCCGATCCACTGGTAAAAAAATGGAAAAACTTAGCGTTCTAGATGCAGAACTACTAAGCATGCAGAAAGAAAACAACCTTGCGTGCGAGGCTCATGTGTGCTGGAGGCTCAGGCTGGGACGGTGGGTGTTGCGTCGTGCAGAATTTAGAGGAGTAAATTTCAGAAATATACAACTATTTGTATTATTGTAATATAAAACTACAATTTTTGTGATATATTTCAAAAAGTACAACTATTTTAATTTTATGTATCAAAAAACTACAAATTTTATTATTGTGTGACTCCACATATCAATCACACCAAAAATCATACCAATACTACGTGAACTTAGCTTCACAAACATATATAAAAAAATTGTAGTTTTATAAAATAGATCATAAAAATTATAGTTTTGTGTTACAACAATACAAATAATAATTATAAGTTTGTAAAATTTACTCAATTTAGAGACAGCGAATCATAGCAGATAGGAGTATTAATCTTCTGTGGCGCTTCACATACATCCCCAACAACTTTTTCGTTAGGTACTCGGATCAATCTAATTAACCTCAGCAGCGGCTCTATCTTAGTCTTTTTATATTTTCTTTATTTTTAAATTAATATCATTGAAACAATAATAATATAAGAATGAATGGCAAACATTCAAAATATTTGCCAATCACGCAAAATAATTGTGAAAACAGGGAGTGAAACTTTCACTACTACAAAAATTATTTTTATCATCGGTTCTAAACCAGTTTCTGTAAGCAATTTTTTATTCTGCTGCAATTAAAAAGTCTATAAAAATCATGATTTATACACACGTTTATATAAACTGTTTGCACTTAATAACATTAGACGGACATCTTAAAACCACCGCTGAATAAAAAATATCAATGCAGACGACACATTACATCCACCGCCTGAAAAAAAAAATATCAGTGCAGACGGCACATTACATCCACCGCCCGTGCAAATGAATTTTTGGAAATAAAAAAAAAGCTCAGCCACCAGGCCACGCCGCTCGCCACCGCGCCGCCTGGTCCACTGTCGCTCCACCACCGCGCCGCCTGGTCCCTGTCGCTCCGCACGGCCCGTCGTCGCTCCTCCAGTGTCGCGACCTCATGGATATGCACGGCCAAGCCACGACCGCCGAGCCGCTCCGGTCCGCACTGCTACGGTCTGCACACTCCAGCCGCCTTGTTGCTGCCCCAGCCACCATGCCACCCTCAAGGTCGCGGGGCCGCCGAAGCCCCTTCCCGCCGCCTTGGCCACCATGCCCGCTGAAGCCCTTAGCCGCCGTGCAGATCTGGTTGCCGCCTCGCCGCCGCTCCTGGGATCCATGGCGGCAGTTGCGGCTGGACCTACGATGGCCCCACGTGATCCACGGCGGAGAGGTCGAGCGGGGAACCTGCGGCTGCGGCAGCGGACGGAGACGACGACACTGGGGCAAGGCCGAGCCGGAACCAGTCCCTGGCTTTGCCGTTGCCGCTGCTCCCACCGCCGGTGCCGACGGCCAAGCTCGCCGTCGCCACCACAGCTGCAGGCCAAGCTCGCCATCGCCACAGGCCAAGGATGCCGGTAAAACAACGACAATGAAGGAAATAATCAGTCCTAGAGAGAGAGAGAAGTCTAGCAGTGAGATGACAACACAGAAATACGATCCGACGGTGGCTATTCTGGTGTGTTTCTTTTGGCGCATTGGACGGTGGCCCCGTGGATCTGGATCGTTGGATTGCGTGGTTCTGATTGGTTGATGTTGTTGTCACGTGGATCGTGGTGTTTGTTTGGGGACTGATATATTTTAGCGGGATCTTACCCGCATATATAAATCTTATTTCTACTTGCAGCTATTTACATAGTCCGCCTGCAATAATAGATATATTTCTGCAAGTAGATGTCTTCTAAGACATTTGTCTGCACTAACAAGTTTATGCAAACGGTTGACTTATCTGAGCCCACCTCATTCTCAGTATAAGCTGTTGACAATTGCCAATCGTCTGCACTTTAAGTTAGGGTGTGTCAGAATAAATTGTTTTTAAAATAGTGTTCATCCCTCTCATAGAATATGAAATTAGAATTATTGCCTGGGTATTAACAGTTCGCTGGTATATGAGTTTAATTGATCTTATATGTCATTGATAGTTATTAGCCAACGCTGCTAGTAGTACTAATCATCGGTGCCAATCGTTCACATCTACCAACCTTGTCATTGCCCCCCACCCCTCCTCAACGCCATCAATCTAAATGTCCTAGACATGAGCAACATTCATCGGAAGCATCAAGTGACTTGGAATATGCAAACAGGAGGAATTCAATCAAAGTTTTCTTGTGTATATTAGGAATGAGAGACATCAGGGAGGGGCACACCTTGTGTTCCATCAGAGCTGCGATGTAACGGGTAGCTGGGTTAGTGCCTCCTTCAGCGTGGAGGACAGTGCGCTAGGTTGCTACCTCCATTGGGTTGGACCACCAGTAGTGGGTTCGCCTACATGTTGGTAACATAAGGTCTCCCTTTGTCACAATCTAGTTCTCTTTATGTATAACGGTCTTTCAATTAAAGGCATGCATTATGGCGTCCTCCGATGAAATCTTGGTCAACTTTGAATTTCTTTTCACCTTTTGCAATATGATAAAATTACAATTTTTGAGACCCAAGATATATTCATGATAAGCACTATTTGATGATCTTTCGCATTTACTGGTGCGTGATGTTATAATTTTTTGCACCAATTCACTAGCGGTCATTACTAATCACCATGTTCCAGTGATAATTTTGAGCAGCATGAAGCTTATGCTTTGGTACACGGTACACCAAGGTAAGGCATCTTTTATCATTTGCCTTGTTGGCCTGTTGTCCTCTACACAACCCGTCACTGGCCAGCTACCTGCGGTCCTGCACTACTAATCTTCCACCAAACGTTTCAAACTTTCAGTCACTGTCCGTGTCAGACTAATTGAACGCAGCAGTAGCTGCACTGTTGCAGTACATTCTTCTATTGCCTTTGTTATATACTCGTTCTATTTTTAAATTGATATTGTTATTAATTTTTAATATCTTATTAATTTTGTTCGATAAAAATTATATGTTTTTTTATAATTTAATTAATTATTAAGGTTATTTAATTATAACTTATTACATATTTGAGCTAATTTTTTGAATAAGACGAATAATCAAAGTTGAAAATAAAAGTCAATAGCGATATTAATTTAAGAACGGTGGGAGTATATAGACAACTTTGATTGACCATATCAAGCTACTCCTAGAAGCTGGGAACACGGAAACATGCAGAGTTAACTATCAAGAGAATTTACACCAGAATTTTTGTGCAGCGACTGCAGTGGGATGCAACTAGCTTGGTGTACGATCCGTGTTGTGCTTTTGAGTGTGGCGCCCCCATTGGTGTTGAGGACTAGGCGTCCAGCTACCACCCGCATAATGGATCGAGCATCATCATTCGTCACTCCAGTGTGGTGGAGGATCAATCTTATCCGGAGTCCCAATCTGGTTCGTGCATGATAACATAGCTGAGATAAAGTGAGGCGCTCCTCAACTCTGAATCTGCTGACCATTTTTATCGCGTGCCTTGTCTACCACAAAATGGCAGTTATGGGAAACCAAAATTTAGGAGGAGAGAAGCGATGTTGGCTGAACTTTCACATATATTCATCTTTGCTAGACGTTCAGATTATTTCCAGGGCAAGTTAGTGGCTATGTTTGTTATCAACAGCATGTTCTGATTAGAATTGAGCAACATCAAGCTTCATGCTCTAGTTAGCTGTTCATCTAATGTATTTTGTAGTAGTTACTCAATATATTTGTCAAGTGATATGCACAGGCCAGGAGCTGTATGCTAAGACCTATGCTTAGAGGTCATGAATTTGTTTCCCTTAAGAATCCAAATTAATATGAATATAGGAACATACTCCCTCCGTCCTGGTGACATCAGAATGAGGGAGTACTAGTCTAATTAACCTTAGCCGGGTGCCTATGTCCCTGCGCTCAGTCCTCTTACATATATGGCATGTTCAGACGCCAAGCCTTTGGCATGAATGACAGCATGAAGTGTGGTCACCTCCAGTGTTGGGTTTGGATGGCAAGCCATACTTTTCCTCGAGGTGGTGGAACCTTCATATGCATATTGTATGTATTAGAAATAAGAGGCATCCGGAAGAGACACACTTGTTTGAGACATCTCTGTTGGGTTGGAATGTTGAAGGCACATGCTGAAGCGACTCCTACCACTACAGGTACGCCATGTGGTACAAGTATTGAGCATAATGGCTGGGAGGTACATGGTGCAAATTTGTGAAGCTTATTTTTGTTTTTTGAAAGGAAGATCGATGAATCTCTTGCCGTCCTCCTAAATGTGACTTGTCCAAATAAAATCGTGCTCATGCGTAACTCTAAAATTAATAGTCACTGACATATAAGTTTGGTCAATATGTTAGTGCTAGTCATTAGGCTACGCCGCTCATAGTACTAATCTTCTTCACATCGACAAGTCATTAATTGCAACCCCACCACCAATCTGGATGTCCTACTCCTTCCGTTTACTTTTATAAGTCATTCTATCTAAGATTTACATTTTGTTTCTCAATATTTATCATTCTTACTTCCCAATACACATTCTATCTTTTCAATACATATTATCTCTTATTAAAAAAAGTCTATCTATATATATCCTCCTCCTTATTTCTTGTGTACCATATTTTTTTTATTTTACCTTAATTCTTATGCCTAAAGCTAAAATGACTTATAAATAGAAGTGAATGAAGGGAGTACATACATACGAGTGAGTAGGAACATGCAAATTCATTTTCTTGTGGGCATCAGGTACGCTAGGAATGAGAGACATCAGGAAGAGCCACACCTTGTGTCCCATTAGGGTTGTGATGTAACGGGTAGTTGGATTAGCGGCTTGTTCAAAGTGGAGGACTATTCACCAAGTTTCTGCCGCCATCAGGTTGGATCGTGGATAGTGCATTCGTTGACATCATGGTGGCATAAGCTCTACCTCTATCACACTCTAGTTCTGTTTATGTATAATGGTCTTTCAATGTAAAGACATGCATAGTGGGCGTCCTCCAATGAAACCTTGGCCAACTCTGAAGTTCTTTTCACCTTTTGCAATATGCCTGTCTGTAGTGAAGTTGCAGTTTCGAAAATCAAGATTTAGGATAAGCGCTATTTGCTGAACTTTTGCATTTATTGGTGCGTGATGTTCTGATTTTTTGCACCAATTTACTAGCTGTCGTTACTAATTAACACCATCTTCCAGTGACAATTTTGAACAGCATGAAGCTTATGCTGTGGTACACAAGGTAAGGCATCTTTTATCATTTGCCATGTTGGCCGTCGAGGACACGAGATGCAATCCACTCTACCTGCACTACTAAACTTCCACCAAACGTTTCAAACTTTCAATCACTGTCCATGTCAGACTAATTGAACTCAACAGTCTTCTACTGGCCATTTTATATATATATGGACAACATTCATCGATCACATCAAACTACTCCAGTAGCTAGGAACATGGAAACAGGTAGAGTTAATGAGAGGATTTGCACCAGAATTCTTGTGTATCGAGTACACTGGGAATGTGAGGCATTAGAGAGGGATGCAACTACTTGGCTTACCATCTGTGTTGTGATTTTGAGTGTGGCACCCCCATTGCCATCGACAACTAGGCATTTATCTACCACCCGCACAATGGATCGAGTGTCTTCATTCGTCGCTCCTGTGTGGTGCAGGCTCAATCGTATCCGGCATCGCAACCTAGATCATGCATGATAGCATATTTGAGATGAAGTGAGGCATTGATGGGCTTCTTTAATTAGGAGGAACGACGCTCCTCAGCTCTGAATCCACTGGCTGTTGTATCATGTGGCTTGTTCACGGCAAAATGGCAGTTACAAGAAGTGGAAATATAGGAGTGAAACGATGGTAGCTGAACTTTCACATTCATCTATGCTAGATATTCAGATTATTTTCTGTACGTGTTACTTGTAATGGTTATTATCAATAGCATGTTCCAATGAGAATCGAGCAACATCAAGCTTCATGCTCTAGTTAGTTGTACGTCTAGTGTATTTTGTAGTTCAGTTACTCAGTATATTTGTCAAGTAGTATGCACAGGCCAAGAGCTGTGTGCTAAGTCCCACTCTTAGAGGTCACAAATTTGCATCTCTTCATAAACCAAATTAACATGAATCTAGTAGGAACATAGCACCTGCGTTCTATTAGTCTTGGTGACAATAATTTCAGAATGGATGAAGTATAAATTTAATTAGCCTTAGCCAGGTGCTGCATCCCTCTTGCAGTCCTCTTACATATATGGCTACCCTTCATCGACCACACCAAGTGAATAGAGTAGTAGGAACATACAAACATTAACAACAGGTGGGGTTGCACCATAGGTTTCATATGTATATTAGGTACGTTAGGAATGAGAGGCATTAGGGAGGGGCGCACATGGATGATGCATTCCATTCACTCTGAAGTGTTGAATCTAACTAGGGAAGACTGGCATGGAGGATAACGCATCATACAGCTACCTCTCGTAGAGTTCACAAATGCCTCTCGTAGAGTTCACAAATGCCATTGCTTTTGCTAAATTGGTGGGAGATCCAGACCAGCCGTGTCGTATTCCAGTCTCATAGATACATAAAAGTAAAATCGAGGTTATGTGAAAACCAAAACCTAGACCATGCTGCAAGAATGGAAGTATTGTTCCTGAAACCTTCACATGTTTACATTTTAGGTACTAATTTGTTGGGTGGGGAGATTGAGCAGCATGAAGCTCTTATGCTCTGGTTCATGAGGCAAGACAGCTTTAGCACTATTCATGTTGATTCTTGTGTTTAACCACATGGATGCAACAATTCTAACAACGCAGAACAATGTTCTTCATATATCCATCGAAGATCAAAGTCAAACATTATTTGAGCCATTGAGAATTGAGATTTGATTTTTTTTTTTAAGTTCACGGAAGTAGAAACATCTTATGTTGCTCATTGTACAGATATATTTAGTGTCACTTAACCTGCACCCACCAACCCTTTCTCTACTCTCAGTCAATCTAATTAACCTCAATAGGACATCTCTCTCTTAACCTTTTTTTAATACATGTGGAGCACTGATCCATTTTCATCACTCACACCATACCTCAGTTGGTATGATAGAGGGAGAAGGGAAGGACATGAGAAAGAGTTTTCTTGTGCATTCTTCAACGACATAGGAACCATAGGCATCGGTAAGAGACGCACCTCGGTGTTCAATTTGAGCTACGATAGAGAAGGTGGCCCAGTTATTTTTCTAAAGATTACAAGAAAGTCCATTGGTTCATCCTCGAGCATGCTGAGAAATGTTCATATTAAGCACCGGTTGGCATATTTGCCTCTTTAGTCAAGCTCGACACTATGCTTCGAAGATGTCTAGGGAAGCATATCTTTCATGTAAGTAGATCACAACACACAGTGCAGCCTTGTTACAGACCTTATGGCATGATCTTCGATTAGGCTATTTTTGACCCATTACCACTCATAGCTGCAAACCGATGTATTTCCATTTATCCATTCCGAACCTTATTTTTTGTATGGCTTAAACCTTGGAAATTGTAATGTTCAAGTGTCAATCTAATGAAAGTTTTGATTTAGGCTAAGCATCTAAAATTTATATTGTTGCTCCAGCATTCAAATGAGATACCCCTATAAGACCACCTTTTCTGATTGCAGCTCATGTGAAGTTAGTGACAGTGCCAATTAAAATTATAGTCAAAGTGTTGAGTAGTAAAAACATATTTTTCACATAAGTTCTATAAGAAAAATGTAACTGAGCTTCAGAACTTTTTCAGCCTAACTAGTACTCCATCCATTCAAAAATAAAAGTAATTTTAAGATTTAGTCAAAGTTAAACTTTTATCACATTGACCATTAATAATAAAGAATTAATAATATTTTATTATATAAAAATTACATTTTTAGATTCATCGTGAAATAAGTTTTCATAAAAATATCTTTTTATATTAGAAATTATGTAATATTTTAGATATTATTAGTAAAAGTTAAAAGAATTTGACTTTGACAAAATTTAGAAATACTTATATTTTGGAATAGAGGTAGTAAGATCTCACGTAACAGAAGTTTTAGCACTAATTTAATTTTAAAAAGGGATAATACTTAGTTCCATTCTTTAACTATCATCAAAAGCTCAGTTTCGTCCTTCAACTTTTAAAAGGTCTAATTTAGTCCTAAATTTTAATTAGAGTATCAATTTTATCCCTAGTCCGACGTGGTTGCACAAGTGACGTTGCCACCTAGCACGCCACATCCTTAAATTTTAGTTTCTGAAATTCAAATCATTTTTTTATCAAATCGTAATTTTGTTTTGAGATTTGTTTGAACCATCGTGTTTTTTAAATTAATGCAACAAGAAAAGAAAAATCCTACATATATATTGTAATCAGATGTGAAATTTTTATATATCCCACATGAATATATTTTGGTATTTTTGAAATTTTAAAATCTTAAAAACATAAAATTTTAGTTTTCTATTATGTTAACAAAATTCCATTTCCTACATTTGGATTGAGTTAAGATTCAATTTTGTTAAATATGAAAAGATATATAAAAATGTCAAAAATATAAAATTTGTTTAATTGTTGAATTTGAACATATTATGATATGTCCAAATTTTATTTTTAAAATATGAATATAAAAATATCCATGTATGATTTTTTATTGATTTTAAAAATATGATTTAAAAATGTTAAAAATAAAGTAATGGTGAGAGAAAAATTATATGAAATTCGTAATCTTAAATTGAAACGGACATAATGTTGTCAGTACTAATGTAGCATGTCATGTGTGCAGCTATGTCAGAATAAAACTGACCTTCTAATCAAAGTACAAGGACTAAATTAAGCTTTTTAAAAATTTAAAGACAAAATTGAATTTTTGATGATAATTCAAAGATTAAAACAACTATTATTCTTTTAAAAAAATATTGTTCTCGCTTTGGAAAAAAAAAGAAACATGTCAAAGTCTCAAGGCAAAAGACGCGGTGCTCGGTTACGCGTGGCTACGCGTGCCCCGCTAGGCGGTCGCAACGCCTGACGCGTGGCTTGAGCGCCGCGCGGGGGCGCGTTGATCGAACCGGCCGCCCCGTGAAGCCTGCCTCTCACAGAGCAGCAGCGGCGCCCTCCTACTGGAAAGCTCAGCGCAGCAGGTGAAAAAAACCTGTGTTTTGAATTTCCAAAAACCCATTCACCTCCCGTTTTACGATCCAAACGGCCGCGCAGAACCTCGCCGGACGTGTCGCCTCCCTCCTCTTCTTCAATGCAGTTTACCGTTCCGGTTTCCAAAAAACGTGCGGCAGCTGTTGGCTTCATTTGCGCACGGCTGTTCCTCTTCGCAGACGTTAGGGTTTGCTGTTTTTTATTGATGGTGCTCTCGTTTGAGTTGCAGGCGGTGTGGGGTTCTTGAGCGGGGCGATTGATCCTTGGGGCTTTCCGCTTCGTACACGCTCTCAGGAGAAGAACGCCGCCCTTAAGGTACGGACTCTCTCTCTCTCCCCGGTGCCTGTTACTTTTTTATGCGGCTATGCCCCCTCATTGCTTCCCTGGTTTCTGTTGCCTGGATGAACGAACTACGCGTCTCCTTGCTTGATTGATGCTCATGCGTGTGCTCGATTTTGCTGTCCCTAGATAAATTGATACTTGCATTGTTACGAATTAGTAGCCGATTGACTTGGATGGGGCCATTTCTCGGTGCAGATAATCAGATTGACTCGATTCATGAGTCCATGGCATCTTGGTGGCCTTAAAAACTGTGCCTTTTTTTTTTCTTTCAAGAAGCCCTTACATTACCCATGTGAAGATGATGGCAATGCTTCTTAAGATAGGCCCCTCCGGCCTCCGCTATAGTTTATATGCTAATGTGTATCAGTGGGAAATGGCACTGGGCACGATAATCCCTGGCATGGATCTGCCCACGGGTCCTTTTTTTTTTTCTAAGTGGCCTATTTGGTCAAAAATGTGTATATGAATGTTCATTCATTGTTGTTCCAACAAAAATAAAAATGCTTCACATGCGACCTGTTTGTAGTTTGTACGACTAGAGAAGAGATCCAACCACTAAAAACCAAGTTAACATCCATCGAGATGATTTAAGCTAGCGGATTTCTAAGCTAGCGGATCTCTGATCTTATGACACAATTGTTCCAATATATCGTATGTAAATGCTCCCACCGTTCACTTTTATAAGTCATTCTAGCATTCAAATTTTGTTCCCCAAGATATGTAATTCTCACTTTCCAATACACATTTCTCTTTTTCCAATACACTCTCTTTCCAATAAATCTCTATCGCTCTCCTCGTTTTTTGCGTACCATACTTTCTTACTTCTCTTTAATTCTCGCGCCTAGGGCTAGAATGACTTATCAAAGTGAACCGAGGGAATACAACACTAAAAAAGTACCTCTTTAGTAGTTTTATTAGTTTGGGGAAATTGTGTTCTTACCCCTATTTTGACGTTCAATTGTGAGTTTACCCCTGTTTTTTAAACTTTGTGATTTTACCCCTGTTTTTCAAAAATGAGGCTTGACTGACCCCTACTCTGTTAAGTAGAGTTAACGGTGTTAACTAGAATGTAATAGGACAGAAATGCCATTGTGATTTTACCCCTATTTTGCTTCAACATTGATAATATTTAAATATAACATAATATTTTGAAAGGATATTTCAAAATATGTTTTTTTGAAAGAGATTTTTACAGGATTTTAACAAAATTTCAGCGTCATATTGGCAATATTTAAGCTCACGTCTGGCCTCGAACGTGCTTGCCCGTCCACCCGCTGCTGCCCGCCTGGTCGTCTGTAGCTGCTCTGCTTGCCACCCGCGCATGCTGGCCCGGCCACGCGCGCAGCCGCATCCGTTTGGCCGCCCACGCGAAGCCTCTTCCTCC